>JAHKKF010526819.1:0-22536 GCA_019740295.1 Labeo calbasu
GATTTGACTGGTAAATAAGGAAATCAAAAAATGACTAATAGGGTAGCATTTGTTAAAGTGACATTTACAGTTAATCCCAAAGTATACTTTGTTTTTTACGCAATATGCTGGGGTATGTGTACTGTGCAATTTAAATGTCATCCTCAGCAAAGTACAGTATATGAGTACTGTAAGTGTGCTAATCATGCATACTCTGTATGCTCATCTTGCACATAATACTTTGCATTTTTTGTACTTATTTTTTGTTGGTCGACAAAGGTAGCAACACTGGAACGCCACTCTAGTTTAAATTAGTAGAAAGACATTTTTTTGCTCATTACATCTAGAGAGAAAAGTGCAAACACTGGACAAAACTTTCTAAACTTTCTAGTGTACACTATGTAAGGCTTTGTATTCAGCTGTACACATACAGTATGGCTACGTTGGTGTCTGTCAATTATACTACTCCGACATTTTCGACCCTCAAAAACTGAGACTGCAAACGTTGCAGACCCTGGTTTAGTTTGAAAATGCAGTTTTTGCACTAGTGTAAACAGGGCCTAAGAGTTTGTGTCAAAACTGAAGCACACTTTAGGCTTAATTCTAGTTCCCAAAGCACTGACTGGCCAGGTTACAGGAAGTATGCATCCTGACCCAGAGGGCCACATCCTGTAGCAGAGTTATTTTGAGCAGCACAGAATTTGCGACAGCAGCAAGACAGACTTTGCTACAGGCGACCGGTTTTAAAGGTCACATTTGTGTGAGATACTGTACAGTTGGGTGCTTTCCTGACTGGATCAACCAAAGACACACACACAATGATATCTGCACACATTTTTGCCCTCTCATGTAGATATAAACATGATTTTGCTACTGTAGATATAAAAGGAAATAGCATAAGGATGCAGCCACCACCGTGGCAGTTGATTACCTTGCCATACTGGAGAGCTCATGTAGTGTCTACTGGTTTGAGAACCGGTTCTTGAAGGGAAGTCATGCCCGCTCTTCACTGTGAGAAGAAAGAAGACAATAAAGCACATTATTAATCAGTGGTGTGCCACAGGGCTCTATTCTTAGACCATTTTTATTTTCATTATATATGTGTATATGTGACTTCACAATTCTTATCATTATTACATATGACAATTCTTATCTTTTTAAATGCTGAAGATACAAAACTACTGTACGTATGGTATGTATATTGCGCTCGATCCAAGTACGTCTTAAACGGTTACTCACCAGTTTTCATCCAAAATATCTTCAATTGTGTTTGGAAGATGAACAAAGCTTTTACAGGTTTGGAACATGATTAATGACAAAATTTTAATTTTGGGGTGGAGTAACTCTTTAATTGTTTTGTTCACTAGTACATTGCTTAGGCAAGGTAAGGTCTGGTTAGCCAGTATGTTTCTGCATCTATTCACTAATAAGGCCGAGTTTTAGATCTCCTTCTGCCACCAAGGAGACTATACGTAGGCTAGACTCTATTTTGTCCTAGCGGATAAGAACCTGTGTGTTATCATTGTTGGCTGGCTTCTACCAACTCAAGAGTCATTTCCAAATTGAAATCGATTCTTTTTACTAAAGACATGGAGACTGTCACTGCATAGTCTCGTCATGTATTGATTATTGCAGTTCATGATATATTGACTGTTATATGGGCCATTCTACAGAATTGGTGCAAACTGCTGTCCCACAACCAAAAAACACATTTAAAAAGCATTTAAGTATTCAAGTCTTAGATGTTTATTAAGACCCTTCTATTATCTATTCAAACCCACAATTATATTTAAAATATTAGTAAGCTTAATATATACAAAATCATCATTTATTGGACACTTTCAAGTGGGAGGTGGCTGTCCTGAACCCTAATCCCTAAATTTCAACATTTAATGAAAATACTGAAATATTTTTTGCATTTTATCCCATTGTTGTTTTTAAAGTATCTTTAAAAAGTTTAAAAAACAATATTTATTTTATATTTTCTTTGTAAATTAGGAAACTTAATGTAAAATTATGTGTCCCGTGTTTTTCATGTCATTACCAAAACAGTGTATGTTTTAGTCTATTGGCCGAGACTGATTTTAACTACACTCATAAATTTGTGATCAGGAAATATTCCTGTACCGCCCTCTCATATCTACAAGGTGTGAGTAGATAGGTGTCATCATTTTGAGCTAAATGTGTTCAGAAATCTGTCAAATCTGTGACTTTAAGGAACTTTAAGGAACGTCACTGTAATGTGGGGTTTTTGGGTTTTGGTTCATGTTTATGTTTTCTTGTCTTTTATTTTGAAGTTTTGCCATGGTCCTTGTTTGTGTCTTGCTTCCCTTGCCTTCTTGTATTTCTGCTATTGGTTCCTTGTTCAATGTGTCATGTTCCCATTGGTTGTTCAAGTCATGTGTCTGTTAGCTCATTGGTTTGTTCTTATCATGTGACTATCATTGTTTGGTATAAGTAGCCCTCATGTAGCCATTGTCTTTTGTCATGTATTGAAGTGTGTACCTGCTGTTGGTGAGTTCGTGTATCTGTTCCTGTTTCACATCAAGTCTGTTAATGCCATGCCATGCCAAGTCAAGTCTGCTAATGTCAAGTTTGTTCAAGTCAGGTCTGTTTGGATTATGTTTGGATTTCACTGTAAATAAACTGCACTTGGGTTCATCCACATCTCGCCTTCAGTGGACTATTCGTTACAGACACTACCAAACACCTTTTTTGTGCAACTAAAAACACTTTTTTTGGAATATATTCTATAACATTGTGTACAGCTGTTCAGAACTGTGCTAGCTAACCATGTGCTGATTAGCATCTTCGAGCTAGGTTCAAAAGTATATATTTTTTTGGGTTTTATCCCATAAAATTGGAACGCACAAATGGAAAACACATAATCCTCATTTTTGCAGTTATGCAATTTTCTTTGTATTTTAGTATGTGAGTTAAAATTCTGTAATATGACGTTGCGTTGCTACCAATGCATTACTGTTACTACCAAAACATGGGATATTTTGTCAAAAATAAAGTATAATGAACTGTCAACTAAGATGTTATGATAGTTTTTGGTTCAATGTATATTCAAACTAATGAATCCTTAACTTTGAAATCAGTATGATTAACGTTTTTTTGCCTTTGAAAAAGGAAAATTGGATTCAAAATACAACAAATCTTAAAAACTACACTTGAAATATTGTTAAGTTTAATTGTTATGGATTTGTCTCTGGAAAAAAACCCTGAAAAACAGAAAATTTGCTTACAATGCAGATGTAAGCAAAATCTTAATAGGTCAATATAGCTAATATAACTTTACCTTCTAATGAAATTATTATTACTGTATTTCGGTAGTGAAAAATTTGGGGACAGGACAAATATTCCAAAACTTTCTGAAAATACAATATGAGAATTAACTGCACAATTACTAGAAATGTGTATCTTGGATGTTATACAGTGTGTATACATACACATCTTCTGGAAAAAGACTTTAAGCTATCTGCTGGAAAGCATTTTGGTCAATGCATGTATTTTGTAAATGTGCTTTAGAAAAAAATAACTTTATAAATGAGCACACAAGAGCACTATAATAGTAACACAGGATAATAAGATTGTGAAAGGCTTACACACACAAACATCAAACACATTGTCAGTCTTACCATATGGAGTTGGGGGTGTCACAGGAAATGCCGGTGTAGGCGGAACTTGATTAAGACCCACCCACAGTGGACTGTCAACCTCTTGAGGAAGGGCACCAATGTCAACAGTGTCAGTGTGATACAGACCATGCTGAAACAGACAATAACATACGAGGCACTGTTGTAGCAATGCATGTTCCGGGTTCAACACAAGTTAAACTAGTATATTAGTTGACATCAGGCAGAACTTTGCACAGGGTTGGTGAGTCATTTTATCACAATAGTCTCAAGGTAAAACATTTAATGTTTAAGTTTTGAGGCTGTACAGTTATAAAGTAGGCTATTGTGCGGTTATAAATGGGTGTGCGTTTGTACCGATGGTGTTCCGAAAACAAATTTCTGATTGTTCTGTGTTTGATCGCCACCTGCCTTCCGCAGCACAGAGTATTCAGAGACATCACTGAGCTGTTTACGCTGCCTCCAATCTGAATAGACAGAGAGATGGAAACAAAGTTATTTATTTGCCATTCACAGTGGACATTCAATGCATTACAGTTCATAGTTAACTGTGACTGGTCATTCAGATTTAAAACAGGATGATTTCACTCTTATTCATGGTTTTTCAACAACATTAAACAAAGTTAAAGAGCTTCAAACTGCAGGAACTGAAATAGCACGCTCTCAAGCAATGCTTGTTTTGATAAGATCCATGAGGAGAAGTTTATGACCTTACATAAACAAGAGCCATTGACTTTGGGGCTGTGTTAGATTACATTCCACATAAACATTAAAATAAATAACAAAAAGTAATGGCAATTAAATTTAAAAATGAAAAAAAAAAAAAAACCATCAAAAATAAATTAATTTTATAAATAAATAAAATGTTAGACTTCTACAAAAAAGACTGTTTATAAAAAGTGAGACCACTAGCAAAAAATGCACACACACTTTGCACACTTCTTTTTAAAACAATTTTATCCATTACAAATTATATTATAACAGTTTGACTGAAAAATTTAATTTCAAAATATCTTATTTAGTTTCTGTCTTTCGCTTTAATGACGGCACCACTCAAGAAAAATTAAAACTTATTCTTGATGATTTGAGATCCAAAGATCATTTTGAGCTTCACTGCGGTTCAAAAAAATCTGACCGTCTATAAAAAGAATCACATGATCAATGACACAAATATTCTTATTTGATAAGTGAACTAAAAAAGTTCAGATTCTGAAACTAATTTTACATTTCTTTGTTTTGTTAATTTATTTGATTATTTCAGGATTTAAAAAAAAAATAAAAATCCCAGATTATCAATGTGGTCTTGGAATTTTGTATCTCAGTTTTTCAGAATGATTATAAAAGCATGGTAATAATTAATTACAAATAGGCAACAGTACAAGCTCTGTTAACTATCAGTGTACAGACAAACAAAATCTTCAAGACTTAACGACTGGGAAAGACAACATGTTTTGTGTGTCAGGAGACGCTCACTTCAAAGGCATTCCTCAGCCCTTACACCATGTGTATTCAAACACACACACACATACCACAGGGCATATATCTGGTGACATACTACAGTAATAATAACACTCTGCATACATTTCTGTTCAGCAGGATGAATTCACTGCTATACTTAAAGACTCTCCATTCCAGGTGTCAGAGTTGCTCTGACAGGGCCTGATCCAGCAAGAAAGGATCTTGGGATCTTATAACAGAACAGACAGGGGACATATGCAAGGCAGGGGACACACTTCAAAAGCAAAAAAGACCCGCTCAGTATGCCGAGGTCAAAGGAGACAGAGTATTGAGTTCATGCAGACTGCATCACAGATGTGTTTGGAAAAAGCAGCAGTCAATATAACATTGTTAGGGAGTCACTAAATAGTTGTCAACGTCAATGTTATTACACTGCTAGAAATATGATTATGTCAATTTTTAAGCTAAAAGCCAGCTTAAAGGTCATATTTACACTATGTAAGAACTCCATACTAGACCTGGATGTTTACATATTCACGTACAGTCACACACAGAAATGAAAGGCAGGACTTTATTTTCTTTAGCAAACCTGTCAGGAGTTGCACACAGAGGACCATTGTATGCTACTTGTGTGCATTTATTAACATAAATTAAACCTCTGCCAATAAAAACCTCAAACATTAATTTAAAATAAAGTCACTAGACTGCAGGCTCAGACATTAACCAAGGCAAAAGTGCCACGTGTTTGAAATGTGAAGATAAAATGTATGCAACTTTTGAACTGTAGTGTATATAAAATAAATAAATTATTGTTTGCCTTATATCTACTTACACACTTTTGTATTTGATATTTATTTGATTTTACAGACATAATAATGAAATTATGAGCATATATTTAAATTAAATAAAAAAAAAAAGATATAAATTGACAGAATTCTGTGCATTTTATGTTTAGAACAACAAATACAGAAAATACGATATAAAATAAAGGTAAAAACATTGCCTCTTAATAAAAAGGTTAATTTGCTGGGCATGGGCAGAAATTCGGTATCTATTTACTTTGTGAATTCTTACAAAATGTGTGTTGACAATAACATAGTACTGTAATTGTCTCAGATGGTAATACCATGGTATTTTTGGTATTTACTCTGTAACACAATACTTGCTATATTCATATACTGTGGCATTTACATTTGAGGTCAAAGGTTTACATACACCTTGCAGAACCTGCAAAATGCATGTTATTTTTAGTACTGACCTGAATAAGATATTTAATATATAAATATATAAATGATGTTTACATATAGTCCACAAGAGAAAATAATAGTTGAATTAGAAAATAGAAAATAATACTTGAATTTAAAAAAAAAAAAAAAAAAAAAAAAATGACCCTGTTCAAAAGTTCACATACACTTGATTCTTAATACTGTGTTGTTACCTGAATGATCAACAGCTGTTTTTTTTTTGGTCCTGAACAGTTAAACTGCCCACTGTTCTTCAGAAAAATCCATCAGGTCCCACAAATTCTTTGGTTTTTCAGCATTTTTGTGTATTTGAACCCTTTCCAACAATGACTGTTTGATTTTGAGATCCATCTTTTCACACTGATGAACTGAGGGACTCATATGCAACTATTACAGAAGGTTCAAACGCTCACTGATGCTTTAGAAGGAAAAACGCTGCATTAAGAGTGGAAAGTGAAAACTATTTGAATTCGTAGATCAGAGTAAATTCAACTTATTTTATCTTCTGGGAAACATGTAAGTATCTTCTGTAGCTTCTGAAGGGCAGTACTAAAAGACAAAAATATGATATTTAGGCAAAATAAGAAAACATCTTCATTCTGTTCAAAAGTTTTCAACCCCCAGCATCGTTTTCCTTCTGAAGCATCAGTGAGCGTTTGAACCTTCTGCAATATTGCATGAGTGTGTAAAGAGTTCAAATACACAAAAATGCTGAAGAACCAAATAATTTGTGGGACCAGAAGCGAGCTGTTTAACGGTTTAGGACAAACAAGTTGACTCATCATTAAACTATTAATAAACAAACAAATAAAAAAAAAAACACAGCTGTGGATCATTCAGGTAACACAGTATTAAGAATCAAGTGTATGTAAACTTTTGAACGGGGTAATTTTTAAAAAAATTCAACTATTATTTTCTCTTGTGGACTATATGTAAACATCATTTATGTGAAATATCTTATTCAGGTCAGTACTAAATAAAAAAATAAACATGCATTTTATATGCTCCCTCTTATTTTAAAATTAACATTTTGCAGATTCTGCAAGGTGTATGTTAACTTTTTGACTTTAACTGTAAGGTATAAAACAAAAAAATATCGCCTCTTAATAGAAAGGTTAATTTGCTGGGCATGTGCAGAAATTGTGTATGTGAACTCTTACAAAATGTACATTGCCAATAATATGGTACTATAATAATCTCAGATGGTAATACCACTGTATTTTTGGTATTTACTATGTAACACAACAATTGCTATATTCATATACTGTGGCATTTACATGATACGCCAGGGTGTTTCGAAGAATAACATAGTATTTTGTCCTGAAGCATAACTGGAATGTTTTAGTGTATTGCAGGTCAGTTGGAAACAATAAATTGAATTTGCTCTTACCTGACTGGAGGGATTTGGCTCCTCTAACCGAATGCGTCTTTCCATTGGTGTGAAGGGAGGCTGAGTGGGTCACGTGACTCCTTACTTGTGTGGGGATTGGCTCAAAGTCAGGGTCAAGGTCCAGGATCAGCTGATTGAGCTGTTCAATTGATTGATCTACATCCAAAGCCAGTGTCGCAAACTCATCGTCCTTGTCCGACTCAGACTGTGCCCCCGAAAAGCCATTGTCTGGTAAAGAAGGTTTGCTTGCACCTTTTTGGAGCTCCATCTCCTCCCTGCCTTCCAGTCTGTCTGATGGAGTATGTGTGTATGACGTGGACTGTTGCTGTTTTACCCATATGTGTGTCTGATATCCAGCAGGTGCTGAAGTGTGTGTGAGTGTGTTTGAGGAATTCACATCCTCTCTGAATATAGCAGGACGAGCTTCATTTTGACAATCATCTGATTGGATGGAGTTCTCACATTCACCTGAAGACAACCCAGACATTTCCTTTGAGGACAGTGTGTCTGAAACAGCAGCATTTGGAGCGATGATGTCCTCGTCATCATCTATAATGTCCGTCTCCCGCTCTATAAACATAGCTTCACCATTTAAATGACTGGAATGATCAAATGCAGCTTGACTGGCTTTAGGGTCACATCTCGGGATGCCTGGAGAAGGATGTTCCTCCTCCATTCTGAGCACTGGGATCACTCTGGGGAGCTGAGGATGCTCCTCAGAGCTGTAGCTGATTGGGAGCCCAGAAGTTTGTCCTCCAGTCCACTGGGAGGAGCTGGAGAGTCCAGAGTCGCTGCTCAGAGAGCGTGCGCCTTCATTTGGCTTGGCTGTGGAAGAAAGAACGAAAAAAATCAGTACAATAAATTCAAAGTGCAATAAAGGTGCTCTCTATGATTTGGAATCTCATTTAAGATGCTTATGGTGTGTTCAAGTCCTGAAAAGTTCATATTTATAAGTTGGGAAGTTGGAATTATGATGTCAGATGTGTTAAATCACTTAAATATAGAATTTAAAAATAAAAATAAAGCAAGAATACTGTATATAGCAAAGTTTGCTATTTTTGTTTTTGTTTGTCATATTTGTATTAGTGATACTCACCTTCAGTTATAAAATGTGACAAATATTAAAAATATACTGTCTTCGTGTTGTTTTTATATTATTAATTTGAAGACTGAATGTCAAATTATTGTAATATAAAAGTACATTTAAAAACTTTAATGTTAGGTGAAATTAATCGCGATTAATCACAATTAATCGTGATTCATTTCAGAAAAATGTGATTAATTCGTTCATTTTGCCTCTCGATTGACAGCACTAAATTTCATACATTGCAGCAAATTCATCATCAGTACAGACGCTGAACTCATCCACTTGTAATTATGATTATGATCTCTGATGTGTGAAAGTGTTTGCCAAAATTACTACTCACACTACTCATTGCGCACAAAAAGTATGTGGTGAAGTTTGAATTATGATGTCAGATGTGTTAAATCACTTTGAAAAGAGCAAAATAAAGCAAGAATATGTAGCAAAGTTTGTTTTTGTTATTGTTTATAATACTTATATTAGTTATACCTTCAGTCATAAAAAATGTAACAACTATTAAAATATGCTGTTTTAATGTTTTTATATTATTAATTTGAAGATTGAATGTGAAATTTTTGCAATATAAAAGTATATTTAAAAACTTTAATGTTAGGTGAGATTAATCGCAATTAATCGTGATTAATTTCAGAAAATGTGATTAATTAGTTCATTTTTTAAAATGGATTGACAGCACTAAATTTAATACATTGCAGCAAATTTATCATCAGTACTGACGCTGAATTCATCCACAATTATGATTATGACCTCTGATGTGTGAAAATGTTTGTCAAAATTACTACTCATACTACTCATTGTACACAAAAAGTATTTTCGTAGCTTTATAAAATTACGGTTAAACCACTGATGTCACATGGACTATTTTAACGATGTCCTTACTATTTTTCAGTCATAATATATATACATATATATATATATATGTATATATATATATTAAAAATATATTGTCTTAATGTTGTTTCTTTATATTTATATTTGAAGATTGAATGTGAAATTTTTGCAATATAAAAGTATATTTAAAAATTTTTATGTTAGTTGGGATTAATCACGATTGATCATGATTAATTTCATAAAAATGTGATTAATTAGTTCATTTTTTTAATTGATTGACAGCACTAAATTTCATACATAGCAGCAAATTTATCATCAGTACAGACGCTGAATTCATCCACTCGTAATTATGATTATGACCTCTGATGTGTGAAAATGTTTGTCAAAATTACTACTCATACTACTCATTGCGCACAAAAGGTATTTTTGTAGCTTTATAAAATTACGGTTAAACCACTGATGTCACATGAACTATTTTAACGATGTCCTTACAACGTTTCTGGGCCTTGAATGTGTCAGTTGCATTGCTGTTTATGCAGGGTCAGAAATATCTTAATTTGTGTTCCAAAGATGAACATAGGTCTTACGGGATTGTAACAACATGAGGGTGAGTAATTAAAGACAGAATTTTCATTTTTGGGTGAACTATCCCTTTAAAGTATAAAAAAGTTACCATGGTGACACATACTTCTTGAAAACAAACTCACACCTGTGGCCCCTTATCTTCACCCACTTCTCCTACATTCAGTCCTGTGTGTCATAGGTCTGGGGTCCAGTGGAAATGTTAACACGTCTCTAACGAGTTGCAGACACCTTAGTCATCACACAAATACACAGGTACCCAGAGCTAGATCTTTGTGTGGCCATTGTGTGTGTTCTAGCAAAGACACATCATTCAGCCGGCAGCAGCTGAACACAGATCGCAGCAGATAGCGCCATGTGTCATGACACACTCAGAGTCTCGCAGCAATGATCATGACTGATAACATATATCTACTGTTCAACATAAAGCCAGAAGGCAGCATCACACATGCAGGCTGTACAAACACACGCAAAAACACTATGTTTAACATCACGCCAGCAGGGATGAAGTGTTTTTGTAGGCCAAAACCCAAAAACGTTAGCATTTAAGCACTTCTAGTTCCATCAGTGGGTTTGGGTTTTTCTGAATGGGTATTTTGGTTAAAATAATGGATTTGATTAGAATTAGATTACAAAAATTTCCTGATAATTTACTCACCCCATGTCATCCAAGATGTCTATCTTTCTTTAGTCGAAAAGAAATTGAGGGTTTTTGAGAAAAACATTCCAGGATTTTTCTCCATGTAGTAGACTTCATTAGGGATCAATGGGTTGAAGGTCCAAATTGCAGTTTCAATGCAGCCTTAAAGAGCTTCACACAATCCCAGCCGAAGAATAAGGGTCTTATCTAGTGAAACGATCGGTTATTTTCTAAAATAAAATACAAATTTATATACTTTTTAGCCACAAATGCTCATCTTGTGCAAGCTCTGCGATGCACATCCGCGATTTGACATATTATGTAAGCACATTGGAAAGGTCACGCGTGGTTAGTTCTTCATCTGTGCACTTCGGTTCAAAAAGGTAACTCTAATTCTAAAAAAATAAATCTAATTTTCTCTTCCAACTTCAAAAACTGTCCAAAATCGTTGTTTTACCTTTTTTGTAAAAAGCGTTTGACTTTCTTTGCACATTCGCTTTGTAAAAACGGTTTCGGTATTTCCGCCTACGTCACACGCAACCTTTCCATCGTGATTACATAATGCGTGAAATAGAGCTAGTGCAAGATGAGCATTTGTGGTTAAAAAAAAATATTGAAATCTGTATTTAATTTTAAGAAATTGACCGATTGTTTCACTAAGATCATTATACACTGAGTGTAACCGTCCAAAATTTCCGCATGAAAAAAAAAAAAAACGTCTACACGTTGTGTCAATCACGTTTACACACTGCCTCCGAAACTTTTGTCCGTCATAAAAAAAGTTCAGATCGGGTTCGATTTTCTGCGTTTTTCGCATCCGCAGCAAGCACTTTGAAAGGTGTTTTGACAGTTGTTCAGAGGCAGCGTACAAGCGAACGCCAAAATCCAGAATTGAGTCTGATAATTTCATCCACTTTGTCTCGCAGCACAAAGCACGGTAAAGGTCCTTGTACACTGAGTTCACAGAAACTAGTGGTCTTTTTATAATACGTGGCTCCAGTAATGCTAGCAAAGCATCAAAGTTTGCTGACATTCTGAAGTTAACTTTGAATCGCCCAGGATAATCCCGCAGCTTCTTAAGGAGGTGCACACAAAAAGCATTCTCTCCTTCCTCTCTGTATCTTATAATTTTTTTTTTTAAGAAGAGCATGGACAACAAAATCATTCTCACTGCTTTAAGATTCCATTTTGTATTGTTTTGCAAATTTTTTTGCAGTGGATGAATTAATACTCATTGGACTCAGTGTGCAAGGTTTCTGTGCGTGACGAATTTTTAGAATGACGAATACGAAAAAACGCGTACAAAAATTTCGGACTCAGTGTGCAATGACCTTTATTCCTCTGCTGGATTCATGTGGAGCCCTTTGAAGCTGCAGTGAAACTGCAATTTGGACCTTCAACCCACTGATCCCCATTGAAGTCCACTATAAGGAGAACATTTCTGGAATGTTTTCCTCAAAAACCTTAATTTCATTTCGACTGAAGAAAGAAAGACATGAACATGTCATCTTGGATGACATGACGGTTAGTGAATTATCCGGATTTTTTTATTCTGGAAGCGAACTAATCTTTTAACACAAGCTTTAAAACAATCTCTAGTCTGCTTTCACAGTCTCATTGTGTTAATCACAATCTCACAAATCATTCTAACCATACGACGGTGTAATTTGTTTATAGCCTACATTTAGCGTTTTTACAACTGCTGATTGTATTTACGCTTCAAAATTCATTCAAGTTGTGTTTATTTGTGAAGATCATCATGGTGACCAAAACATCTAAGAATTATGAACTTTTGTTGTTGTGCACAGTTCATTTTCTGTAATAATCCAAAAGCCAATGAAAAATTCAATTGGGTTTTTGTCAATCACTGCAGCACTCTATAGACAAGATGTATATTGTGTAAAAATTCACAATCATCAACCAGAAATAATCATATCACGCATACTTATATATTGTCTTCAACTACTGTGTACTTACATTTAAACTAATCATGTGATACAATGCACTTATTGCGTACATACATGCTTTTGTACCTTAACTAATTTTAGTAAATACACAGTTTATCCTATCCCTCAACCATGCAAAATCTGTCGCTAACCTTAAATGTATCCCACCTCAACAGCGACAAAAGTGTTATGCAATACAACATGAACACATTAAATGCATTGTATATATTTTTGATGCAAGCACGTTAGATAAAGACACCTAATATACAGTGGGACCAATCACAATGGCAAAACTGGTTAGTATGTCAACTGGCACAAAACACAGACCTTTTTAACTAAACCAGTAAAGCTTCTCTAGTCTCAAGAGGCTGAAATCCAAATACCAGGCATGCATGATAAAACGCCACAGCTGGCAACTCTCTCACACACTCACACACACATAAACAGGCATACAAACACACACACACCCGACAACTTAGATCAACAGTTCAACAGTAACACTATCATCCAAACTTCATCATAATCTAAAATAAATATTTAATAGACAACTTGATCAAAACTAAATAGTTCAATGCACCGCACAGCATTGAGAAAAATGACAGCAAACTTGACTTTGACTTTGCTACTAACAAATTCGCAATATAAATGTGTAAAAGAACAACATACCAATATTTCTTCATATTCTCCCCAAGTATGTTTCAAGTATTCAAAGTATCAAATGCAAAACCTGAAACTCTCAAAAGTGACTTATGCTGCGACTTTTCCTGATAAATGAAGCACAACTTCATTCGTTTATCACAAGAGCTTTCAACAACTCACAAAATAAATCAACCGTGTTGCTGCTGAAAGTATATCCCACCACCCCGCACTGCTTCAAAAATGCACGTAGCGTCACAAACCTAATGCTTTCCAGAAACATCCTCTCGAATCAGACCCCAAAGGTATCTGAGAGGACAACAGATGACTTTGAGCATGGAAAAAAATGACAAAGAGCAAAAACACAACTGACAGAGTCAGACTCTACAAAACAAAATAAAAAAAAAAAAAACATTTCTTGAATGAATAAAGAAAGAGGTGAAAAAAAGAAAGGAAAGAGGCAAGCGGTCCTGACCGTGTTTATCCTGCAGGCGCCTGTGCCCATTTTGTCCCGCTCTCTCTTTCTGTCCTTCTCTCCTCATGCAGTTTTAAACAGACAGGCAGCTTGCATTCTTTCTCATAAGGTGATAACAGCTCCCCTGGGTCTCTTTTTCTTTCCTCTTCTTTTTTCAGTCAATCTCTTTTCTCCCTTTCCACTGTTTTCCCTCCTCCTTTTCCTCTTACAGTACTGCTCGCTCTCTCTCTCTGTCTCTCTCTCTCTCCACCTCCACACACAGGTAACCCCTTTCAGGTGCCCCTCCTGGGTGTAGGGGAAAATCCTGGCTTGGGAAGCATTATTCCGCTCGAGCCAGCCAATGCTCCTCGGAATACAGCTGTACACACACACATATGCTTGTTGTAGAGCGCGAACGGACGCTCTGAGGACCTTGAGCCCTCCAAATATGGAGTGGGGAATGTAAACACAAGGGCGGAGTTATGTGTGGGTGGAGAGACGGAGCGCAAAAGAGACACAGAGAGAGATAAGGGAGGTATTGCTGTAGTACAGAACAAGAGTACCAGGTAAAAAGAAACACGCAATGATGAAAGAGAGATTAACAGAAAGGAAAAGAAAGATAACGAGAGAGAAGAAAAAGAACAAGCATGCAACTTTCGGTCGGTCAGCTGTAGGATTCCTTCAGACTGTTTGTCGCTACGACTGGCAATAATTACAGACATACAGTGTGTGTTTGTGAGAGTGTGTAATTCTGTATTTGAGTTTATGTATTGTAAATTGTAAAGGCTGTTTGTGCTCCAACCATGAGGTATCTCTAAATTACACGGCTGCTTGAGACGGAATCACACAACCAGATGTGCATCAAGCCTCAGTCCCATATGACACACACACACACGCACATACACATTAAGCTGTTGGGATTGATTTTTTACAGTTGTGGACAGAAACTCCCCAACCTTTAAATATCCGGCCCTGGAATTTCCGATTCTTGCGCGTAGCCCTATTTTTTTTTAAGACTATGTGCAGAAGTGAAGGTTAAACAAAACAAGTACAACTTATAAGTTCTCTGATCACTGAACTTTAAGTGGACAAGGAGAACAAAGTTAATTTCTGTGGAGCTAAACACTCACTATGCTCCACTCCTTGAAGCGGTTAATTCTGAATAAATCAATTTTGTGTATAGGGGAAGGTGGGGTAAGATGTGCCAGTGGGTAAGTTGAGCCACCCTCAATTTTGATATCAAAACACTGTTTTAAAAGTTTGGGGTCAGTAAGAAAATGTATCACAACTTCCACAATAAATATGAAACGGCACAACCATTTTCAATAATGTTTCTTAAGCACCAAATCAGGATGATTTCTGAAGGATTGTGTGACACTGAAAACTGGAGTAATGATGCTGAAAATTCAGCTTTGTGTCACAGGAATAAATGACATTTTAAAATATATTCACATTAGAAACAGTTTAAATATGAATAATATTTCACATAATTACTGTTTTAACTGTATTTTTGATCAAACAAATGCATTGGTGAGGATTAGATATTTCTTAAATGCTTTCTTAAACAATAAAACATCTTAAAGTCCCTAAACTTTTAAAAAGTAGTTTACCATATTGTGTCCATCATTTTTAAGAAAAAAAAATACGAGATTTTTACATGCTAAACATATATTTTTTTTATTACTTTTTAAAAATAACTGTAATGTAGATTTGTTTTTTTACATGACTGGTAAAAGTTTACATTTTGATCAAATGTACCTACTTCAGAAATAAATATAATAGTCACTGTTGGCTTGTAATGAAAATGATATATACTGATATAAAAGTTTACTTTGCTTAAAATTGTGTCAACCCTGTTATTATCAAATGTTTCCCTTTTCAAGTGACAAACTACTGCCAAAATAACCAAAACTTTGTTATGATGTCATAAAATTAAACTGTCAATAAAATCATTCCTGAAAGACATTAAGGCAATTATGTTTTGCAATATAATCTTAAAATGTTAATTGTGTTATCTTGATTTTAAATACTTTTTTGGGGATTCAAAATGATTAATCACAATTAATCGCATTCACAATAAAAGTTTGTTTACATACTATATGTGGGTGGACTGTTATTTATTATGTATATATATAAATATACACACATATGTATATATTTTAAAAAAATATATTTGTATGTATATATTTATACTTATATATAGTTTATATTATATATAAATATACATGTTTTACATATAAATCGAACATATTTTTCCTTAATATATACATGTATGTGTGTATTAAAATATACATAGTACATGCACATACAGTATGTAAACATAAACCTTTATTTTAAATGTGATAAATCATGATTAATCGTTTTGCAGCCCTAATGTATTTATTTATTTTTTTAAATAAATAAATCTGATGATGACTGAAAATTGGATATCTGTAAAGGTATCACCATTGAAAGCAAACCGTAGTTTCAAAATGCTGGGCACAAGGCTTGTACAATCAAACTGAATTGTACAGCAGTCAACCCTGTTACTGTTAAATCTGTTACCTTTCAGAAGGCATAATTATATCTCAATGAAGATGTATTAAATTATTGTATATTTTCAAAATTACTTTAAATATCAGCTTTTTAGACTGGAAAAGGAATACATTACAAAGAATGATCAAAATATTATTATGGTTGCCACCACTGATATATTCTTTAGAATATTTGTTTCACCTCTGTCTTCTCTTTGTGTAGAAGTCAACTCAAACTGTTACTAAATATTAGTCTGCTCTCCCTAACATGCTGGCCTTTGAATAACATATGAGTCATTTGGGTCTGTTATGTCTGAGCTCCATCCCTCTGCTTTGATATCCTGACTTGCTCTCCTCAACAAAACATCATGTAGTTTGAGCAGCTCTGTCTTACTACAGTTCATTTAGTGCAGCAACCTTAACATTTACAGTAATTACAAACCCTCAAGGAAAACAGGCACGGCAATAGCACTGTGGCCGTACTATGGTAACTGGCAGGTCTGGTTTGAGCTCATTATGGTCTGGAGGACTAAGGCCAAACAAGATTAGATTAGGGTCAAATGCAAGAATTTTACTATTATTTGGAGGTTAAGTTTTCACTCATTCTGAACAACCCCGCATGGTCTCACATGTTCCAATTAACCTCAGCAAACAGTGCCCAGACTTAATAACGGTATTAGAAGTAAAGCATGTTTCCTGTAGCAGACCGTAACTTGACAATTACTAGACCATTACGAGACTTCATGTCTCGGAAATCTATTCTTTGCATCCTGAAGTAAACACTGCTTACATGTGCGTTCATGCTTTTGTTTTCTATCCTAAAATAAATCCCACAGTCCCATGGTTTCACCACTCAAGTCCCACAAGAGGCCTATGGAGTACTATAAAAACAAGGCCTGAATTAGTTAGTGAATGCAAAGCCAGATTTAATGTGTTTGTAGTACGTTAAAGGGTTAGTGCACCCACAATGAAAAATCTGTCATTAATTACTCAACCTCATGTCGTTCCAAACCTGTAAAACCTTCATTCTCGTAACTTCATAAAATTAAAGTTGAACCACTAATGTCAGATGGACTATTTTAACAATGTCTTTACTACCTTTCTGTGGCTTGAATGTTTGAGTTACGTTGCTGTCTATGCAGGGTCAGAAAACTTTTGGATTTCATTAAAAAAACCTTAATTCATGTTCTGAAGATGTGGAGGTTGCATTGCTGTGTATGCAGGCTCAGAAAGCTCTCGGATTTCATCAAAAATATCTTAATTTGTGTTCTGAAGATGAATAAAAATCTTACGGGTTTGTAACGACATGAGGGTGAGTGACAGAATTTTCATTTTTGGGTGAACTATCCCTTTAATACAGATATAGTAAAGTTTACACAAAGTAAAACTAACTGTGATTCATTGAGGAAATGAGAAAACAAAACAGAAACAGGTCACTGTAAAATTTTGTGGTTGATTTAAAAACTATTTATTCATCATTTATTGTAGACTAGTGATAATCTAGTAATAATAGGACAATATTGTTATTATTATTTTTTAAATCTGTATTGACTAATATATATAATCACATTTCCATAGTAATTTTCTAAAACTGACCAACACCTGTGAATTTTAGGTAAATATTGTGTAAATAAATGTCATTCCAGAAATATAACATATCATTTGCTATATATCATATATAGTGGAGACTGTGGTTATATAAATATAATGCTTTGAGTTAATGGTCTTGCATAAATCACTTTTTTTTTTTTTTTTTTACACATTTGTACTGTATGTTTTTTCATTTTTGCAGTTGCATTTATTGTTTTGTACTTCATAATTGTTCTACTGTTTAATTTTTTTTTTTAACTATTTCACATTTCAATATACAATTTCAATTTCAAAACTATTTTTTTTATTTAAATTTATTTGCTAAAAAGATACGGTAATACTGTATTTTATAAATATTATTACAATTAAAAAGAAACTAATTAAAAACAATTTAAAAGAATCTAATTTTAAAATGTAATTTTATATCTAATATACTGATTTGGCACTAAATAAGCATTTCTTATTATTTTCAGTGTTAAAGAAAACTGCAATTCCTTATTTTTCAGGACTTTTTTTGACGAACAGAAAGTGTAAAAGAAAGGACACAATTAAAAAAAAAAAAAAAAAAAAAAAAATCCATTTCTATTTTAGTTTTATTCAAGACCACTAAGGCTAGTAGTTGACTAGTAGTCGTTCATTTTAAGCATTAGTCGACTATTAGTCGCATGTTTATTAATAAATCATATAAATCATAATAATAAGCCTTTGATAGCATACATTGCCTAATAAGCACTCAAGCGCACAAAAAAAAAAAAAGCTTGCCAAAGCACACCGGCAGATATATTAATTATGAACGTGCCAGGGAAAAACAGCAAGGAGACTGCATTAAAGTTTTAATAATTTATTGAGAAAACTAGTGCTTTCTTTGTTTTCGGCTTAAGAGATGAAGTCGGCGACACTGAGTCGTCATCGCAGTAGTGATGCGCCTGTATGCATGTTTCATACAGATTACATAATCTGAGTATATTTGTTCTATTTAAATTGGTTCAGTTAAAACTAGACACTTCACTCTCTATAAGTATATATTTTTAATGTCTGCAAGGCAAGTATACACGGTGTTACAGAGTTCTGCGCTCAAGTTCACAGAGAGCGAGATGGCAGAAAGTGCATCCTGTTTGCTTTAATTATTTTACAAAAGCACAACATTTTGTTGTTATTCTGAGCGCATACAAAAAACAGAGTCTTTACAGATTCAAGAGATGTATTACTTTTATCTGTATGACCAAAAATGACGGAGTATTTTAAGAGCAAGTGATCACATCGGCGCTAGTATTTAGCTTCTACACTCCACACAGACTAAGAGCTAACCATGAATGGCTGTATTTTCATTAACTAACATTAAAGGAGAAGTCCACTTCCAGAACAACAATTTACAGATAATGTACTCACCCCCTTGTCATCCAAGATGTGCATGTCTGTCTTCAGTTTGAACTTCCAAAATGCAGTTTAAATGTGTCTTCAAACGATCCCAAACGCGGTTGTAAACCATCCCAGCTGAGGAAGAAGGGTCTTATCTAGCGAAACTATTGGTTATTTTCATAAAAATAATACAATTTATATACTTTTTAATGTCAAACGCTCGTCTTGTCTTACTCTTCCCAACCACTGTTTTTTTTCCCGGTTCATGACAGTTAGGGTATGTCAAAAAACTCCCATCTCATGTTCTCCCTCAACTTCAAAATCGTCCTATATTGCTGTTTTACCTTTTTTGTTAAGGGTGTTTGATCTTCTTTGCATATTCACTTTGCAAAGACTGGGTCGGTACTTCTGCAGCAATGTAGGATGATTTTGAGATGATTTTTGAAGTTGAGGGAGAAAATACGATGGGAGTTTCTTGACATACCCTAACTGTCTTGAGTCAGAATACACAGAGTTCAGGGAGAGTAAGACAAGACGAGTGTTTGAGATTAAAAAGTATTTAAATTGTATTTTTTTAATGAAAATAACCGATTGTTTAACAAGATAAGACCTTTCTTCCTCGGCTGGGATCGTTTACAACCATATTTGGGATTGTTTAAAGCTGCATTTAAACTGTATTTTGGAAGTTCAAACTCGGGGCACCATAGCAGTCCATTATATGGAGAAAAATGCTAAAATGTTTTCCTCAAAAAACACAATTTCTTTACGACAGAAGAAAGACATGAACATCTTGGATGACAAGGGGGTGAGTACATTATCTGTAAATTGTTGTTCTGGAAGTGGACTTATCCTTTAACAAAGATTAACAAATACTGTAATACACGTACTATTCATTGTTTACTCATGTTAGTTAATACATTAACTAATGAAACCTTACTGTAAAATGTTACCCTAGATGTTATGAAGAACCAGTCTTACCTGCTGCTGTAAGATTTTCAGTGAAGTCCCATTGAGCCTGTAGTGAATCCAGAGAATCATTTTCAATAACAACTGCTGAACTGTTCCTCCAGTGGCCACAATCTTAAAATGGAGAAATTCACAACTACATTAATTTCTACCTGAACCAGCCATACTTAATAATCCACATTGGCAAAGATCCATAAAACACCTTTCGTTCCAGAGAAACGTGAGGATACCTGAAGCAAGAGATGGGTCACTGTCGGCAATTTCTGAAAAGAGCACCTCCACCACACCGTCCTCTGGGAACCTTGGGTCTTGAATAGAGACAAGAGCAAACAATGACTGAAAGAGACGAAAGGAACGGAAAAAACTACACTGCACAGCAATGTGGGAACATCAACACACACAAGTTCAATGACAGCTGATGTATCTGTGACTTGTAAGCATGTTCGCCACAGCAGTGGGACTGTTTTCACCTCTGTCCATCCAAAATTACGGTTGACTGAGTAAGGTTTCCCATTGCGCAAGGACCAAAATGAAGTGTTTGTGTTAAGAGTTCGGTTGTCTGTCTCTTTCTCAGGTCTGCTTGGGTCACCGTGTGTCTTGTCTATCATTATTTACCAAAAACACTACGCACTTACTCACATGCTCAGTCATGCACACACACACACACAATAGGAAACACCAACCTGCACTCAGTATAATGAAGTACACATGTATGAAAACTAACATTAACACTACATTAAAAACAAAGTATAAAAATAAAATGGCATCTGAAAACAAAACTGCTGCTAGAGCTTTTTTAAGAATGATTTTTTTCTGAGATTTTTAGTGGGACTATGAAGACAGTAAAACACATAATAACCAAGACAGGCATTATTTCTACAACAAAATAAAAAAAACAGTAATAATAAAATGGCTGCAGAATTGTTTTCAGATATATATGCCATTAATACTGAAAACAAAATCCTTTAATTTCACAGATGCTTTGTATTTTACCCATTATTTAACTACATACAATATAACATGGGGAGCTTATTTCTTATTACTCCTAAAAGAACTGCAGACCATTTCCACTTCATAAAGTCTGATTGTATTGGTTTAATGCATTTTATTTCTTTGTTATTTTAGTATCACTGAGATACCATTATAGTTTTTATTCATATTTTGTATTATTACTTTGTTTTTGTTTTTGTTTTTTTTTGTTTTTTTCCAGTTTAATTTTAGTAAAAAGTTTCAGTAATTGCTGTTTTTGTAAGCTTTGTCGTTATTGTTATTAGTTTTCAGATTTTTTTAAAAAGTTTTTTTAAGTTAAACTAAACAAAATGAGAAATTAACCTGAAATAAAACAGGTTTTTATATTTTATTAAAGTTTAATATATATGTTTTTATATTTTATTTCAGTTATAGTCCCCCCCAACCCCCCAGTTATGTATGCATTTTATTTTATTTTATTTTATTTTATTTTATTTTATTTTATTTTATTTTATTTTATTTTATTTTATTTTATTTTATTTTATTTTAGTTTAGTTAAAGGTTTGAGTAATTGCTATGTTTTTGTCATTTTTGTTATTATTATTAGTTTTAGAAATTTGTATTCAAATTTTAGTTTACATTTTGAGAATAAGAAATGAGAAATGCCACCTTGGAAACCTGATATAAACCTAAAATTATAAAAGTTCAATACATAAGTTTTTATATTTTATTTGGTTAAAGTGTTTTACCCCTCAAATTATGTATGTATGCATTTTATTATTATATTTTATTTTATTTTATTTTATTTTTAGTTAAAAGTTTCAGTTTTGTAATTTTTGTTTATTATTATTATTATTATTATTATTATTATTATTATTATTATTATTATTATTATTATTTTGAATTTTTATTTAAATTTTAGTTTTTAATTTTTAGTTAAACTAAATGGAAATGAGAAATGCAACCTTGGAAACCTGAAATAAAACAATAAAACAATATTTTTATATTTTATATAAGTTTAATATATACGTTTTTACATTTTATTTAAGTTAGAGTTTTTTTCCTCAAGTTCTGCTTGTATGCATTTTATTTTATTTTATTTTATTTCATTTCATTTCATTTCATTTTATTTTTTTTTATTTAATTGTAGTTAAAAGTTTCAGTAATTGCTTTGTTTTGTCAGTTTTTAAAAATTATTGTTAGTTTTTAGAAATTTTTCTTTGAATTTTATTTAAA
>JAHKKF010526820.1:0-18835 GCA_019740295.1 Labeo calbasu
CTCCACCATTTCTCCTCCCCTCTCCTCATTTCCATTCTATTCCTCCTCTTTCTGCCTTGTTTTTCATCCAATCTCCATCTCCATTTTACTTCCTATCTACCCTTATTTCTTCTTCACGCTCCTCTTACCTCCCCTTATTCCTCCTTCACGCTCCTTATTTCTCTTCTCTTTCCTCACCATTTCTCGTATAGTACTCCTCCCTCATTTTTTTGCCCTCTCAATCTCATCTCCTCTCTTATTTCTCTTCCTCCCTCCTTTTTTTTCCCCTCACACACTCAAAAAAAAAAAAATTCACCCCAAATCCCTGTAACATTCGACTAAGCTCATTCTTTCTCAGTAAAAAAAAGTTTCAGAAATAAAGTCACAGAAACATCACTCAGGTGAGCAATAACTTTGAATTCAGTATATCATAAGTCTGAAGATATCGTACATTTCTCACAAGCCTGCAGGCGTGAGTGAACATGACCGAGAAACATTCCACCCTGCGCATCCAATGGAAAATGTCGGACTAATCAAATAGAGTCGATGGATTGGCTACAGTGGAAATCACTGCTCTTTTATTGGACCATATTAGCCTTGACCTTCAGGGCTCAAATGAAACGTCCTTGAAGATATAATACTATAATGTAACATACAACGCAAGGGCTCCTGTATTGCTACAGAAAACTCACGCTTCAATGTCTTCAACTGTGAACTGCACGACTAATGGCACAGTATAACCGAAGGACATTCATAACAACATTACACACACATGCAAAGACACAAACACAAAACAAATGGGCTCTTACCTCTATGTCTATTTGTAGTTTTATCAAACATAAGCATAGCATCTTCTACCTGTAAGAGAACAGAGAGAAAAATTAGTAAAGGTCAAAATTGAAATGTACACATAATAATAATAAAGAAGCGTAACACCAGACCCACTGTATTTACTTTATTACGTATTAATATTCTTTTAATACTGCTTGCTTGAATAATTACTTACCAAGTCTACATATTACAATTTAATTCACTGATATTAATACTAATTTACTCTGATATTAATAACTGAAAGAGCCATTTCAACCAACCTAGGCTTGATTTTCCATCTTGGCTGACTGATTTTAGAGCTTAAACCAGCTAACCTGTTTTAGGCTGGTTTAAGCGGTTTCTTTTTTGCAGCAGTAAAATGAAGGACTGTGCATATTAATATTTGCTTTGCTGTCAAAACGCCTATCAAGAACTCTGAAATGTCTGGTATTTGAGGTATTTAACAACAGCCTTTTTTTTATATTGTAACATCTTGTGCACTTCTACTTAAATAGATAACTACTGAAGCCTAAAAGCATTTACACACACGTACAGATCTGAAAGCTGCTCATGGCCGTGTTCTGTGAGGAATGATATCCCTCCACGGGCCCAAGGGTACCATCCTGTCTGACCCTGACAGAGGCCTGTTCATCCTTGAGGAAAACCCTGTCTGCAAGGACACACTTCAGAGTGCATCCAGCCATAGTCTTCTAACACACACAAACACACTGACACAGATTTATACATCCCACACTATGTCTGACCGTGCTTCCTTCTGCTCCTTTCACGTTACAGGCATGCACACACTTTAGGAAATACACATGCACACTCCACTGCTCCTTCCTGAGGTCCCTGAGATTAGCCCTAAAGTACAGGCGGTTGGAAAAACACCTTCCCGGCACAAAAGGAGCCATCAGTCACTCAGCCCCATGGAGAACAATAGAGCAGCGAGCTTTAGAGTTCCTCATCACCCTCAATCACTTCCAATAAAGATCACACTGACTGGTGCTCTCATAGAGGCTAAGGGAAATCTGTTATCCTCTGTCATCATTCAATGCATATTTATGTTCCTCTAAAACAGCCCTCTATGTTCAGAGGAACAAGTTTCATAAATGACCACCAGAAACACAAGGTTTTCTGAAAGTACATTTCTGTAGGATATGGCTGTTTCTACTATATTTTTTATTTCTTTCCCCATTAGTAATCGATTTAGACAGCCATTATTCCCAATAAGATTCTACATAAGCATTTTAAAAAAGATGTTAAAACTTTAAACTGAACAACTGATATTTAGGAACACAAAAGAGGAATCATCCTTCACAACGCCTTAAATATGCGTCACATGAAACATGCTGTTTATTCTGACAAAAAGTCTTTGGGAACCAAATTGGTGGTTTCTTGGTAATACTAAGTTTCTCTCTTGCACTCTGTAGTTAATACATCATAGCATCTAATGAAAATGTTGATGCAAATGTAAATGGATTTTTCTGAGAAACTACTAGCATTAGCAGGGAGATTCTATAAACTGTGTAATATTATAATGCGCCAATATAAACCATCATGCCTGCCTTTCACAATCACAGTGATGTATGTCGGCTCTATAATTATGTTGTCCATGCCGGTGGACGCTAGTTTATAGGCCTGTAGCCGGAGCATCTAGTTCTGTCCAGAAAAAGGAGAGACTCTTGACTACAGCTGCACTAAAGCATGATGGGAGGAGACAGCCCTCGACTCAGGCTCATATGTAACTGTCTCTCCTCATAACCAGCATGAAGTCTCTCTCTTTCTCACCCTCCCTCCATATTTCTCCTACAGTGAGAACCTATGTCACCTGTTACTGACACAAAGTCCGAAACCATTAGTAAAAAAACGCATCTAATTTGCATTTTTCTAATTTGTGTGTGTGTGTGTGTGTGTGTGTGTGGTGAAATCTGAAAATTCTTACATTTAAAAGGCAAAATATACAACACATAAAATAATACAGATATACTAAAAAGAAATGAAAAGTTGATACAATTGTTTAGACATTGTATGGCCGAGTTATAATTTATTTTTCCATAGCAACATCGAGCCGCCACAGACACGCTCTTTAAAGAAAACTCAACATCTTCGCAATTTAACATCGCAAAGGCCTTTAGAGTAGACTGACCAAACATAATATTGATGTCATTAAATCTCTATAAGGAGTTTGTTAGTGTATAAAACATGCCACTTCCTGTTGCCAGCAGGTGGTGCTATGACTATAACTGGATATGGGCATGTGTTCAGGACAGGACTCTTATCGAACATGTAAATTTTGGTGCAGATCGGACATTGTATGCCTGAATTATAACAACTTCCTTTCTCATGGCGAAACATCGAAGTTTGTCAGCCCGCCACGGACACGCCCTGCAATTTAACGTCACAAAGGGCTTTAGATTACACTGACCAAATTTGGTGGTGATCTGTTTAAAACTCTAGGAGGAGTTCATTTAAATACAACACCTGAAAATGCAAAAACGGCACAAAACTTGGAGAAAATTCAAAATAACAGACTTCCTGTCGGGTTTCGGACTTCGTACCAGAGGACTTTTTTGTAGGTATTGGTATGTTACATGTGTCTACCAAACTTCGTAGATGTATGTAAACACAGATTAAGGCGAACTTCGTTGAAGTTGTAAAGGTGGCGCTATCAAGCTATTTTGCCACACCCACTTCTGAAACCCATATCAGATGTAAATTTTCATCTCTTTTGGCGTGTGTGCAAAGTTACATGAGTTTGAGCATTTTTTTGTTTTTTCGAGTTTTTCGAGTTTAGGCCCTCAAAAATGCGATTCATTTTGGAGAACCACCACCTCAGGCCCTAGTTAAAAATAAATAAATGAATAAATAAATAAATATACTGAAATTGTGGAGCATAAAATATTGAAATTAAAGTATTTACAT
Source organism: Labeo calbasu (assembly GCA_019740295.1). Lineage (NCBI taxonomy): Eukaryota > Metazoa > Chordata > Actinopteri > Cypriniformes > Cyprinidae > Labeo > Labeo calbasu. Next base: position 3,715 of record JAHKKF010526820.1, read on the forward strand.
CATCATATTCACTGAAATTTTGAATGAAAAACAATCAAATTTCTTGTATATCTGCTTCATTTTTCACCACAGTATTTATATTCTCAAAATCTCTTCAGTTATTCTGGATGACCTAATGCACAACTTCACACTTCAGTCCTGCTTTGCTGCCTTCAAACACCCTGCCCCATTCAGGCTTTCAATAGGGGGACGAGTATTCAAGGATAGATTCAGCCTGCCAGCGGCCATCAGATTGTGGGATAAGAAGCTCTTGAGGGCACACACACATATACAGGCATGGCACAAAGGTGAGCGTGGTCCCACACCCGGTCTGTGCCTAATCTTAGGTCCGCTCTCTCCTCCTTCTGTGAAAGAAAAGCCTGAAGGATAATAGCTGTCTCTTCAGTATGTAAGGGGGCCGGGCGGCCCCCACAGATAACAGGCCCGCTTTTATATTCACTGAGAGAGATGAGGTAAAAAGGGGCGACTAGATTCATGGAAAAGAACAGAAAGCTCTTCTTAGAGTTCTTCCTATCTAGTAACACAGCAGGGGGGAGGAAGGGGCATTTTAAGTTCTCTCAGAAGGGTGACGGAAGGTTCCGGAGAGTCTGCGAGGGTAATGGCGCTTGCATATGCGACGGTGCCGCATTCGAAATGGCCCTGACCTTTACTTGTTAGCTCTTGCGGCTGCGCCCGGGACTCTGAGGGGCCGCCGGATGGCGGGACCCCGGGCTCGTTGTGCGCCGATCGATGCGAAACAAGTGGCCTTACAGCGCTCTGATGTGGTGGGGAATTAATTAGCCGACCGCGGCGTCTGGAAGGACGCGGCAGCACACGGTGCTGGATGGCAAATTGCGCGAATTCTCCCCAGGCCCAGAGGGACGGTGCCATTAAAAGCCCCCGTGGCACACCCTAGGTGGTCGCGCCACTTTGCCATTAAACACCATTACTGATAATTGACTGAACAAGTGGCCTTTTTACTGGCCGTCCTTAGCTTGGTCAGTGGCTAATACGCGCTGTGCACCCGGCACAATGAGTAAATGCCACAGTAATGCCTGTTTTATGACAGGCATGGAAGGGGCAGGTCCTGTCTGAGTGTCGATAAAACTGCGTTTAAATGTAGTTTGTGTAAGCCAACTGTAGCTCGCCTTGAGATTTATGCTTCTTATTAGCAGGGGCCGTACATTCGGCCCTATGAGACATAGACCTTTATGGGCTTTTATAGCGGGACCGTTATGAAGAAAAGCACACGGGCGTTGTGACCTCATATTGCCAGAGAACACAACATGCAGTGGAGTTAACCAGGGGCCAAACACTAACCGACCTCAAAACAACAGGAAAAAACATGATGTTTACAACTCAAGTGAGTCATTTCCATGCTACAAGCGTCGCCAAAAGATGCAAAAATAATGATTGCTTTCTAATACACTCACCCCATTTGCCATTGGTCAGGAAAAGAGTTGGGGGAATCAATCTACAAATGGTTCATTTAGTGTTTTCTAAAATAATTATATAAATAAATAAATGAAAAATAAAAATGTAATTAAAAATCCAATTAAAAAACAAAACAAAGGCAAATAAATAAATAAAAGGTCCAAAAAAAGGAGAAACGCTCTCATTGACTGTTTTCTGGATGTATTTAAAATCATTAAATAAACAAATAATAAATAAAATAAAAAGCCTAATAAAAAACAGTAAAAAACTTAAAAGCTAAAAAACTGTGGAGCTATCAAACTGGTTTATAGCTCACTCGTATAAACCTGGTGCAGTCACGATCGGTGTGTTCCTGTATGGCAGCTGTGCAAAGCTGCTTGACAACATGTTTTCATTTAAGTAAGAAATATAATTGGAAAGTCTGTGGGGCCATTTTTTTATTAACTGTGGAAGGTATCAGCAGGAGGACAGGGGGGAATACAAGCCAGAGGAAGCGCAGTCAGACAGGGGGAGATTGTGTTTACATGTAGGCGAGGGATGGAGAGAAGGCAATCCAACACTTGGTTAAATTCACTCAGCCGCCAGGGAGTGGAATCTACCACCTGCCATATCACCGTTCGCTAAATCTCAGACAGTAAGGAAAGAAAAACAGACTCCACCTCTCTCCTCGTGTCAAACAAACGTGTGCGTGCCTGTCACACCACGGCAGAAATCTCCGAAACACATGCTGCAAAAATTTTTAATCAGACGCATTGAATTATTTATCAGGGGACAAAAGCATCAGTGGGTTTTCTGACTCAAAGCATTTACAGAAAGCAGAGAGGATGGGCGATACAAACCGACAACAGCTTTACACAGAGTTTCCAGTGGGGCCTCTAACCGCATTCTTGGAACAAAAATGGAAATTGCATTCAACGAAATAATGTCTTTTTTTTATGTGTATTTTATAGTATATAGCTAATAACAATAGTTGAATTGAATAAATTTGACCCTGTTCAAAAGTTCACATCCCCTTGATTATTTATACCGTGTTGTTGCCTAAATGATCGACAGCTGTGTTTTCTTGTTTAGTAATGGTTGTTCATGAGTTAAACTGGAAAAAAATCCATCAGGTCCAACAAATTCTTTGGTTTTTCAGCATTTTTGTGTATTTGAACCCTTTCCAACAATAACTTTATGATTTTGAGATTCATCTTTTCACTCTGAGGGCAACTGAGGGTCTCGTATGGAACAATTTCAGAATGTTCAAACAGCGATCGGGGGGAAATTTAACGTATTTTGTGTTCTGGGAAACATGTATCTTCTGTAGCTTCTGAAGGGCAGTACTAAATGAAAAAAAAATGCTATTTAGGCAATATAAGAAAAATCTACACATCTTTATTCCGTTCAAAAGTTTTCACCCCTGGCTCTTAATTCATCGTTTTTCCGTCTGGAGCATCAGTGAGCGTTTGAACCTTCTGTAATAGTTGCATATGAGTCTCTCAGTTGTCAGTGTGAAAAGATGCATCTCAAAATCATACAGCTCTTGGAAAGGGTTCAAAAACACAAAAATGATGAAATACCAAAGAATTTGTGTGAGCTGATGGATTTTTCTGAAGAACAGCAGGCAGTTTAACTGTTCAGGACAAACAAGGGACTCATAAACATCTATCACTAAACAAAAAAAAACACAGCTGTGGATCATTCAGGTAACAAAACTGTATTAAGAATCAAGTGTATGTAAACTTTTGAACAGGGTCATTTTTATAAATTCAACTATTATTTTCTCTTGTGGACTATATGTAACGTCTTTTAAGTGAAATACCAGTACTAAATAAAAAAATGCATATTGTACGATCATGCTTATTTTGTTAAAATAATTAACATTTTGCAGATTCCGCAAGGTGTATGTAAACTTTTGACTTCAACTGTATACAGATATTCAGCCACTTTCAAAGCCCACGAGAGGCAACCTGTCCTAACAAACAGCATTTCCAACAACTATTTAACGTCTTGAGATTCAGCGACAAACACAAACAACCTGCTATATTGACAAAATATGGGGCCAAAAGCTGAAAACCAGATGAAACAGTCCAAGTAAACATGTCTCTGCAGATGCAGGACACACAGGTGGATCAATGGCACGGTTAGTTACATGAGAGAGAGGTCTGAACGTATCCCAGCACCTCATCATACACGCGCACGTGTGTTTACGCGAATGTGATCGAGCAAACAGCCCCGGCGATCAAAAATAAACAGTGGCAGACGAGGAAATGGATATTCAAAGGCAGGTCTCATTTAGCACCACGGCTGGGTGGAAGGGGAGACGTTTATTTGCATAACGGAATTGGAAATGACTGTCAGCGTCGGCTGCAGAATCTACTCCCTCATCTACCGCAGACACCCTCCAGCTCACGGCACCTCGTTTTTTTTTTCCCTTCTCATTTGTTCTTGCACTTTTCTTTAGCCGGAAAAATCAATGTGTAAGGAGCAGGGCTCTTTTTTTCTGCTCAAGGACGATGGATCGAGTTTGGGCGGCTGTAATTTTGAGTAGTCACTTTCTTTTCGTTCGTAATTTCGCACTGATCTGGCCGGTAACTGAGTGGAGAGCGATCGCTTGTGGCCGTGTCTCGAGCGCATGCTTCATTCGCTTTTAGCAGTGGTGATTAAATGCGCCGCTCTGGGCTATACTCGAGTTGACGGAAAAACAATGCAATTAATGTACACCGGATCAAAACAACACAATAAAAAGAAAGGATGCCTTTAAAAATAAGGCTGTCCTCTCACTCTTTCTGCGGTCAGATCATATTTCACATTTTTTGAAGAATAAAACGGGTAAAAACGCCAACTATCTGTCCTTGCTCGACATCGCCACTTTGATTCTGCAAACATGCTGCCGTTCAGCCACCAGAAGCCATTTAACAATGAAATTTCTTCGAGCGCAGCCTCTAAGGAGACATTTTTCCCATTTTTCCAAGGAATGGGCATTCGTGGTTAAGGTTCACCAATTCATAATTGATGAGAATAGCTGCTCTGATGTATCAAAAGCGTTGCGCACAGGTCTAAACCTGATATTTATTTCCTTCTGATGTCAAATGTCTACACCTGCAGCTCTGATAACTCATTTCAGGTCCACCGTGACAAAACGCTGGTGTGAAAAGGAAACATATATTTGACAAACAACAGGCCCTTTATGAGGTTGGGGGATCACTGCACTGTTTTTGCAGGGTGGATAAGCAGAGATTTCAGTTCAAGCAGTGCCGGCGCTTGCCGCTCATGCGGCAAATCTGTTTTCAGCGGCTGCGGACATCTACATAAAAGGCAAAGACCAACACAAAGAGACGGAAAAACCAACACCTGCAGCTCAGGACGCTAAACTCCAGACATCCTTTCCAAAATCCACGTCCGGACATCACTCATCACGGCAGATTACTCCATGCCATTATCGACTCATCGTCACTTTGCCGTTGTCACGCTGACGAGGCGTGATGTAAATGTATGTAAATCCACGCTCTTAACTGACAGTCTAAAGATGAGGAACAGATGAGATTAGGTGCAGAGGATCGCTTTCCGCAGGAAGCCCCCCCGATAAGCTCATTATGCCCTTAAAAGGTTTAATTATCAGAGCCATTGCGTATGAACATTGCGTACAGAGCTTTTGACTGAAATCCTGTGTAAATCCTGGCATCTAGCAGTGTCTGTCTGCGAGAACCAGAAACAATCACGATTCATTTACTAGACACTAAATATTGCGTGAAAGCAAAAGCTGGCCGATTTGCGTCTAATGATGTTTTGTGACCTTGAGGAACACAGTGATGCTTTTTTTAGTAGAACATTATTCTTGTCAAAGCCACAACACATTTGATATACTCCAAATCAATAAATGACTCATTCATTTACTTAGATACAGGGCCTAAAATTAACACTCCCCAAGCGCCAAATGCGAGTAGAAATTGGCGTTGGTGAGTATATGTAACAGTGTCAGTCGTGGGTAAAACTTTTATGAAATATAAAAGACAAAACAAAGACAAAGATCATCGTGATTAGCTGTTCTGTCATAAGCAACAAGAGCGAATCAAATAGGATACAAACAGGTTGATAAGGTGATGTGATGTGTGATGTGATGGCCGTGTGATGCGGTTCTAATAACTTTTACCTTAGAAGACATTGCTGCATCATTTCAGAAGATTAACTTTTCTCTTTTTTATTCTTTATAACCTGAGAATGTGGCAACACATACATGGGGTTACGCCGAAAGGTTGCGCATTCGGCTGTACGCATACGCTGAGCCGCTTCAGAGTGCAAACCAGTAGTGATTCAACGGACGAAGACACCCAGTTATGTCAAAATGTGCAGATTTTGACGAGCTACCTCATAAACATAGTCTTAAAAAGCTTTAAGTCTTAAATGACCATAAAGACTTTGGAGAATATGTATATCGGATACGTGTCAGATCCGCATTGTGTGCATCAGGTTTTAAAGAAACAGCTCTGATTTTAAAGTGAAACCTGCTGTCATTGATGTAAATCAAAGAACAAAAGAAACAGAGAAATCACACGACTGCTTTAGTCACTGATGAACTGTTTTATAGCTTGAATAAAGATCAATCTGTATAAGTTTATGCAAAGCCTATTAAATGTTAAATATAATGGCTTTCAATTATACTGTAATGTTGAATGGTTGTAATCAATAGTTAAATTGAGTGAAAATGCATTTAATAGAGACACCAGTAGCAGGACCAATTAAAAACACTGTAAATATGTTTAGTCATTGTAGTAGTAATAACTGCCTGTTTTTGCAAAAAGAGTTTCAAGAAAAATTTTGGGCCGGTACATTATCACATCACCGGCCATTGTCAAGCGTCAAGCTAATCAAGATTCTCAAACGTGATTGGGAAGAATCAATCTGCAAATGGCTTACTTATATCTGACTCTGCATATTAAGTTGGGATTTTAGAAAGGATTTTATTATCGTAAAAATTAATTTCAAATATTTATATGTGACCATGGACCACAAAACCAGTCATAACGGTCAATTTCCTGAAATTGAGATTTATATATTCGCTTAATATGCCTTCCATTAATGTATGGTTTGTTAAAATAGGACAATATTTGGTCGAGATGCAACTCGTTTTGATATGTTTATGGTAGGAAATTTACTTCATGGAACAAAGATGTTTCTTTACTGTGTAAGTTGCTTACTTATTTTTAAATTAGTTTTCCCATTAATGCCATTATATTGTTCATTCAGACTCATTTGCGAACGCAAGTGTCGGGATTTATCGCATGAACCAATCACAGCCGAACATAACCAGTCATATCCAATCATATTGCGATGGAGGCATTGCCTCTTCTCAAATGACTTTTCCCCATTCATTCTCAATAACAGCCCCCACAAACTCACCGCAGGATTTAGGGGGTCTGTTAAAACTCAATAGGCTCAGGGGAGGAGAGAGAGACGCAGGCTCCCGCTGTAACTTTGCCTGTTGGACAGGTGTTCTTTAGAAAAATGAGTGGTTTATGCACTTTTTAATGATTGTTTTATATTTGAAAAGTTCAGATGCAAAAGCCTCTAAACCTATCTGACGTATTTCTTTAAAATGAGCATTTCTTTCCGGCTACTTTGTATAGGTTTCTATGTAAATGCTGGTACTTCTGATTGGGCTGACACTAGAATTTCGCGAGTTTGAAGTAGAAGTATTTTATGGACGTATACTATGTGTCAGGAGCATTCAGTCAGTATCATTATCTCATTTTTGACCGAGATGGCTTTTAGCTGGTTTTGCATCTGAACTCTTCATTTGTACTACTATATATATGCAATATAATGCGTAAATATATATATATAAAACCCTTGTACGTCTATCGCTAGCTCGTAGATGGTAATAATGATTCAAGACAGTCTCACCTTAGTGAGAAGCTCTGAATAGGATATTTTAACAGCAGATGACGTCGAGACCGTGTATCACAGGGCACCAGTTGATTCAGTGGCATTGCGAGTTGTCAACAGGGCGGCTCGGCTCCCAGGCACTGAACATGACTCACTGTCTCTTCTGGTGCGGCACTGCAGGTGACGTAATCTGATCTGGAAACATGACCCCTTTGCCCTTTCTATAGCCCAGAAAACACTGAAGCAGACCTTCTTTTTATTAACAACTTCAGGGGCAGCGAGCAGACATCAGCGATAACGGCCTAAGAACTCTCTGGAACAAGTATCAGATTTTAGCTCCCAGATAACTAGAGAAAAATGCAACCTTCTCACAATGCTCACAAAGTAAACAACCTTTCTTTAAGAGATCCGCTTCTTTATTTATGGTTTAAAAGACGCTTCAGAGTAAATAAAAATAGTTTGAACAGAACTTTGCTTGTTCCAGTATCATTCATTTCCTGCAGGCATGGAAATGCGCAAGTAATGCGAGATTTGGAGTGTGCAAACACTGTCAATGTGTGGTGCACTTGAGAAGGTGACAACAGGGGGCTTGGCACAGATTGCTGGCTCCTGTGTGAGTGCTCAGGGAAACAAAGCTTCTACTGCATATCAACTACCTCTTAACACAACTGCACCGACAGCGCTGAAGTGTTGCAATAAACCAAAAAGCTGCAAAAATACAATGGACCACACAGGCTTCCTGCCTCTGCGTCTCTGATTTAAGTGAGCCACAGACTGCTACTACGGCCTGGATCCAGACAGAATGAGAGAGAGCGTGGAGCCAGAAAGCCCCTGGTCAGAGACAGGGTGGCATTAGGAGAACCTGGCCTGGAGAAGAGGGCAGCAGCTGATGTTACAGACAGTCATTACTCCACTCGGCTCCAGGCGTGACACTGGAACGGCACAAGTGGGCCAACTAAGATTTATCCACACTGTCAGGACAGTGTGGTGTTGACCAGAGGGCCTGCTGATGAATCCCACCCTCCGTTTCTGTTTGCAAGCTGTTCAGGACCAACAGGTCACAATGGCATTTTATTTATGGCGCTTGAACATGCCAAGCTGATCCGCCCTCTTCCCTGCTTTAGCATGGCGAATGGGCCCGTCCGTCAGGATCTATTGTGCCTGGGAGCGAGCGAGGTACAAGTTATGTCTCTCTAGTAGTACCAATTGGAGATGTGACTTGTGTCTTCAAGCCAAAATGGTGGTTTGGAAAAAGAGAAATATCAGCAGGATATCACATAGGGGTGTTTTTTTTTAAATCTACAGATGACAGAAAAAGAGGATAATTCAAAATGACCCAGTATATAGTTCATGCAACCGTACAGATTTAAAATTACAAACTGAAAAATTGGTTCATGAATGTGAATTTGAATTAAATTTGCCATAATCCACAGGTTTGAACTGTGAAACAGTTGAACTGACAAAGTGGAAAAGGAAGTGGAGTTTACTAAATTGCAAGTTTAAAAATATATATATAAAATGACATCAAATTTTTGTACATTTTTTTTTTTAAAAAATACTAATAATAAATTAAATAAACATAAAAACAATAAACAAATAAAATAATTAATTATATATAATAATAATAATAAAAATAATAATAATAAATTTAAAAAAATTAAAAGCAATTTTCTTTAAATAGTAACAATTATGACTAAAATTTTTTAAAAGAAAAAAATACTAATAATAAATAAATAAAAATAATATATAATAATAATAATATTTTATTTAATACAATTAAATATAAAAATGAAAAGTAACATTTTCTTTAAATAGTAATAATTAAATAAATAAAACTACTACAACAACAACAACAACAACAACAACAACAAAAACAGATAAAGCATTATGGTAAATGAAGTGCTCTGGGTCTCTGGTCCATAAAATTGTATAAATATGATGAAATAAAACTTTTTTCCCCCATATATATATATATATATATATATAAATAAAATGCAACAAAAAAAAAAAAAAAATTGTACTAAAGGTGGCACTAAAATCATATATCCGCAGCTTTTTCCCTAAAAAACAAACAAAATTAATTAAAAAAAATAATAATAATAAAAAAATCTGAAAAAAGTCCTAAATCTATATATTTTATATATAAGAAAAAGAAAAAAACACATCTCTGATACAATATCTGTGTATCAGGTATGTGTAAAAACTAGCTGAAGAATGTTAAAAAGACTACCACAGTTTTCTTTAAACATTACTTTTTGTTTCTGTTTATTTACCGTTCTGTTCAGTCTAACTGCCACAGTATGTTCTCCATCTGGTGTTTTTGGTGTACATAAGTATTATAATGATATTAATCATTTGAAAATTCAGTAATTAAGCCAGTTAATTAGTATGTAAATAGGGTTTTAGAAACACTGGCAGGCGTTCCGTTCAAATCCGCAAATTTAAGAGCAAATCCGGACGTGTCAGCTTTCATTACGGCAGGTGTGAGTGGCAGGTCACGGAGTGTGCGTGAGGGAAATGACAGCAGGACAAAGGTTGTTTCGTTCCAAAATGAAATGGGAGTGGAATCAAGCCGGGCACCTCAGCGTGGCAAAGCCCCAGCAAACCTCCAGGCCAGCGGCCGAGGAGCAAGCTTAACCTTTCTCCCTCACTCTCTCCCTCTTGCTATCTCTCGCCCGCTTACTCGCTTCCTCCCCCCCGTCCAGCCCCCGCCTCCTCGCGCCTATCCGCTCGGATCGATGGCCGCACTGCAGAAGTAGTGGACTGGGAGTGCGAAAATTCAGCTCGTTCTCGGAGAGAAGCAGTGTAATTTTCGCCGTGATGAAAAAAGCAATAACATTTGTGCTCGTCCTTTACAGCTAGCGATAGACGAGGTGTGGGCTCAAACAGCTGAGAACTCACCTTCCCCGCTAGTCGGAGGGGCCGAAGTCACATCCGCGCCCCCGTACGACTTCAACCTTTCGATATTCAAGCGAACATGAAATCTGTCAGGGGCGAGCGAACGATCTCATGAACGCAGATGAGCGAAACTCCCGGATTTCAATAAACAAAATATCAATCTTGCGCAAAGGCTGGCGGGCTTGATGCGCTCCTTGTTATATTAGGAGCAGATGTATGTGGCTGATAGAGAGCATTAAGGGTTATATCCCAGCATTCATTTCATTACAGTTCCCGCCAGAGCCTTACCCCCCGTAGCTCTTTATTTAGCTCAGCAGTTAAAGCCTCTTTAACTGCAGATTCAATATGACGACATTCGCCGCACGTAGGGAAGAGCAGAACAATGGCGAATCTAAAAACGTGATACTCTGCGATACCGTTCCTTCTGCAGATCTCTGATCACGACACCTCCCGCCCCATCCGGCTCCTTTTATTTGAGGATGAAACACCAGAGCACAATTTGAATACAGTTGTACATCTTTCCATTTATTAATGCTTGGATTAACATGACTGGGGGTTTTGTCAAGGGAGTCTTTACTAGAGCCCAGGGAGCAGTTCTGTGTGACAGTAATAGTCTTCAGTTAATATACTTGAGTGATGCAGATTTCTTAGTGTTGGAAAGCAGAACAAAGGGGGTTTATTTGAAGCGTGAACACAAAGGTAGAATTGTAAAGTGGAGGGTGTAAACGGGAGGGTAGGAGCCACTCGAGATGAAAGCCATGTTATTTGACACAGCGCTGGCAGTGAATTAAAAAACAAAGGCAGTGGTGGGAGAATCCTCCTGACTTTTTGACAGGAGAAAGATGAGCCACTTTTACTTTCCTCCCTTCCTGGCTTTCAGTCTCTCACACTGGAAAAACACTATTTGCTCTTGATATCATCTGTCCGTCCACAGGCACTCTTGATTTCTTACTCTCTCCCTCGATATCGATTTCGCCAGACTGTACGCCGCTAAAGTTCTGCACAGGAAATCTTAAAAGTAGCTATTTTTAAGCTTTTGAAGCAAAATATATTAGTATGAAGAAAATCATTTAGTTTAAGTCAGCGAGTGTTAACTGCAGTTATTTTACTTGCATCATTGAGATAAAAGAAATCCTGGATCTGTCAGATTTTTGGAGCAGTCTTAATGCGTTACAAATAATTAATCAGCATTAATATAGATATGACAGGGGGTGAAAACTTTTTAAATTTGAAGATCAGGGTAAATTCTACTTATTTTGTCTTCTGGAAAACATGTAACTATCTTCTGAAGGGCAGTACTAAATGAAAAAATATAATATTTAGGTAAAATAAGAAAAATGTACACATCGCCATTCCGTTCAAAAGTTTTCACCCCCCGCTCTTAATTCATGGTTTTCCTTCTGGAGCATCGGTGAGCGTTTGAACCTTCTGTAATAGCTGCATATGAGTCCCTCAGTTGTCCTCAGTGTGAAAAGACAGATTTCAAAATCATACAGTCATTGTTCAAAAAGGGTTCCAATACACAAAAATGCTGGAAAACCGAAGAATTTGTGGGACCTGAAGGATTTTTCTGAAGAAAAGCAGGCAGTTTAACTGTTCAGGATAAACAGGGGACTCTAACAGCTACAACTAAACAAAAAAAACACAGCTGTGGATCATCCAGGTAACATCGGAAATTATATGTAAACGCCTCTCAAGTCGTATTTACTACTGGGAAATTCAGAAAAAAAATTTAAAGCAGTGAAATAAGCATGTATTTGACATTCCAGATGTATTTAAATTCCAGAATTGTCAGCAAATTACATGTGTAGCGTTTATATGATTGTAAACCAATGGGATGCTACATTTTATTCTTTCCGACATTAAAGCACTTGAACGCGACAAGCTCGTAATCACTACTTCATAAGTGGGAAATAGGAAATTTCTGATAGCACGTGAAGGCAGCTTAAGAATCAAGGGGGTGTAAACTTTTGAACAGTGTCATATTATATATTTAAGTATTATTTTCTCTTGTGGACTGTATGTAAACATCTTTCACGTTAAATATCTTATTCAGGTCAGTACTCAAACAATAACATGCATTTTGTATGATCCCTCTTATTTTGGTAAAATAACTAACATTTTGCAGATTCTGAAAGGGGGTGTAAACTTTTGACCTCAACTGTATAAGCATTACCCAAAAGTAAAGTTTTACATCATTGAAACTCTTTCAAATAAACCATTCGTTTGAACTGTCTATTCATGAAAGAATTCTGAAAATGTATCAAAAAAAGCGAAACTGTTTTCAACATCTATAATAATGATGTTCACTGAGCAACAAATCAGCATATTGCACTGATTTCTGAAGGATCATGAGACAATGAAAGCTGAAAATTCAGCTTTGCCATAATAAGAATAAATAACATGTTCAAATATATTCATTCAAATTTCAAAATTATTTTAAATTGTAATAATATTTAACAACATTCCTGCGTAAGAGCATAAGAGACTAAGAAAAAAAAAAAACGTTTGAATGGTCGTGTATATTAGTGTTACAAGACAAAAACCTAAAACAAAAAATAAATAAAATATATAAATACATAAATAAAAATTTAAAGCTACTTGCATTAATCTTAAAGTTAATGGGTTAATGGGAATATTATTCCATATATGGCCTATTTGGTTGAATAACATGCTATGGGGGCAAAAAAACAACAACAAAAAAAAACAAACATCCTTTTGGAATCCTTCAAGATGTTCTAGAACTCTGTATTTTCCCACCAAACGCTCTGAAAACACTATGTCTTGAAGTAGAACGAAGCATCTCTGAAGTTTCAGTCTGCTGCTTTGTTGGCTCTCATGAACATGCATGTGCAACACATTGCTGTGGAGGTGGGTAGAGGAGCAGCCAGGCTCGAGGAGGAGTTCAAAAGCCTAAAACGGGCCACTCGTTCTTCTGAGGGCCCCTGTAGCACAGCAGAAAGGCCTCCTGAGAAAAAACAGCTCTGAGAGCGCGCAATCAAAGGCTGAAACTCAGAGCTCCGCTGAATGGAACTGTATAACAAAATGGCATTTGAACAGATTCAGGGAATGTTCCTCTGAATGTGATATCAAGCCTTCAGGTGAATTATTCAGAGTGGCTATTCAATTAGAATTATTATCGGAGCCAAAATGGCCTCTGAGAACGAGACAAGAAAAGGACGGGGGAAAAGGAAAACCAAGATAATGAGAAGGTCACAGCCATACAGTGAATACTAGAGTGAATGTTAGCGCAGATAATGCCAAGCTCACATGAACCCACTAATATTTGGTGCATAGCTCTCCATTCAGTGGAAAACCCCGCCAGTGTGATAGATTGAAAGGAGTCCTGCAGCTCTCTGCCATTTTCTTTCTCTCACTTCTTACATTGTGGGCAACGGCACGGTGCAAACTGACAAATCTCAACGGGTTTTACAGTCTCCTGAGTGGCGCTTGCCAAGAAGTCACGTCTTTCCATTCACCCTGGCCAAAGAATTGAAGAGACACTGAGAAGACATTCACACTAAGGAGTCACTTTGACTAGCATCCATTCTTAGAAAGAAAAAGAATGAAGTTCCTTCCAGAAAAAGAGAAACTCTGAAGAATGTAATTTCACATTTCAAAAAGGATGCAAAACAAAAGCATCAAAGTGGTTCATATGGCTTGTCCTCTATATTCACAAATAACCTTTTGGATCGCTGAGTCAGATATGTGAATGAATCATTTTGACTCAAATGATTCATTCACAAACCAAACATTGCTACAACTACAGTAAACGCAACAAGCTTGGGCATATTATTAGTGAATTAGAATATAATGCATAAATCATGTGGATTACTTTTTGGATACTTTTTAATGGGTGTGTTTGCATTTTTTTAGTCTTTACATTTGCAAAGAATTCAGTCTCCATTACTTGTAATTGCACAAGGAAAATGCAACCAGCACAGACTTACCAGCATGCCACAAATGTGGTACATAGACATTAGGCTGAAAATAACTGAGAATATTCCTTTAACATTTAATGGATCACACAGAGGACCTTTATTCTACCTTCTCTAAGACTTCTTTTTTTTCATTGTACATTACTAAGGGGCCACCAGGTGAAAGAAAACAACATCTTTTATTCAGAGGAGGCTTTTAAGAACCATTTCGCTTTAGTTAAAGGAAAAGCCCACTTCTAAAACAAGGATTTACATATAATGTACTCACCCCCTTGTCATCCAAGATGTTCGTGTCTTTCTTTCTTCAGTCGTAAAGAAATTATGTTTTTTGAGGAAAACATTTCAGCATAATGAACTGATATGGTGCCCTGATTTTGAACTGCCAAAATGCAGTTTAAATGTGGCTTCAAGCGATCCTAAATGCGGTTGTAAACGATCCCAGCAAAGAAAGAAGGGTCTTATCTAGCATAACGATCGGTTATTTGAATAAAAATATTACAATTTATATACTTTTTAATGGCAAACGCTCGTTCCGTCTTACTCTGCCTGGACTGTTTTAGTTCCGGTTCACGACAGTTAGGGTATGTCGAAAAACTCCCATCTCATGTTCTCCCTCAACTTCGAAATCATCCTGTATCGCTGTTTTACACCGTGTCTACACTAGCCACGCCACAACAGCTAAAGTCTGTCTACACTGGACGCGACAAAGGGACCATTGCAAATCATTTGAACTTTGTGTGAGCACGTCATAAATAGAATGCGGTAGCAGTACACTGTCGGGAATTTGTCGTGTCATGCCGCGCCGCATCCAGTGTAGACAGCATCAATGATTATAATGGGTTCTACTGTATTTTGTTGCGTCACGCCACGCCGCTTGCGTCCGGTGTAGACACGGTGTTACCTTTTTTGTGTAGTTGAGTTAAAAAATTGGATGACAAGTAATTTCTTACTGCTAAATTCTGAAAAAACAGAGGTGTTAATTATTGGGCCTAAAACCTCAGCGT
>JAHKKF010526821.1:0-11079 GCA_019740295.1 Labeo calbasu
GCATGTGATGGAGCTTTACTACTCGTGCGACATCGTGCGATTAATCGTTGCAGCCCTAGTAAAAGCAATGCATTACAATATTGCGTTACTCTCTAAAAAAAAAAAAAAGTAGCTAATTACATTACTTTTGCACTACTTTTAAAATCTGGGTAGGGCTTGCTTGTTTGTTTTTAATATAAAAAGTACTATTTTTGGAAAATAAAAAAGCCCTTTCTCACCAAAATGGAAATGAATATGCCTGAGGCTGAAGGAAATGTAAATTCACATCTGTACAGTAGAATGCAGGAGAGGAAAGGTCAACACTCTTTAGCAATAATATAAAAAAATAGAAACACATATGTTACGTTTATCTAAAGTCATTTTTACTTATTAGTATAGTTAAATTGGATCATCAAAGGAGAGCAGCAAAGACTGGTTAATAAAATGGGATTAAATATATAAAGGATTTTTGGTAATATTTAATTATTGCAGGTTTGTGTCATATTTCACAGTTTTCATTAATTTTGAGAAATACTGAATCTGATTTTGTGCAAGTGACATGAGTAATTTTAGTCACATTTAGTCTAGAACTACAGTTACATCATGTTTACACGTTACATGTTTTACCGCCTCTCCATTTACGCCAGATTTCTATCAACATGGGGGATAGGAGAGCAGTCAGTCAATAAATGGGAACTTGTGTTACTTGTCTGAAAAAATAACTGATACTTTCTTGTACATTTTAAAAATAATGTGTAACTTTACTAGTTACTTCAAAAAAGTAATCTGATAACGTAACTTGTGTTACTTACTTAATTTATCGATTTAAAATGCAAATCACAAAAAAGGTCAAAGAAATAACCATAGCACTTTATGTCCTTAATGCAACAGTCTGCATGCCATATAATCAGGCAATGAAATCCTGATTCACACAGCTTATATGTGACCCTGGATCACAAAACCAGTCATAAGTAGCATGGGTATATTTGCAACAATAGCCAGCAATACATTATATGGGTCACAAATTATCGATTTTTCTTTTATGCTAAAAATCATTAGGATATTAAGTAAAGATCATGTTCCATGAAGATCTTTTGTAAATTCCCCACCATAAATACATCAAAACTTAATTTTTGATTAGTAATATGCATTGCTAACAACTTTGAAGTCGATTTTCTCAATATTTAGATTTTTTGCACCCCTCAGATTCCAGATTTTAGTAGTTGTACCATGGCTAAAATTGTCCTATCCTAACAAACCACACATCAGTGGAAAGCTTATTTATTCAGCTTTCAGATGACATTTCATTGACCCTTATATCTGGTTTTGTGGTCCAGGGTCACATATGTCAAACAGTTCAGAGAGAAAGTGGCTTTATCTGCTCAAAATAGATTCAGTCCAGGAAGAGGTCAAACCAGACTATTTTGATGATGACATACAAACTGATCAATTAAGTGACAGATTTACCTTAAGGGTAAAGCATTTTTTTAAAAAAAATCTATATATTTCCAGGTTTAAATTTTGGTTTCTATATTGTTTTAGTATATATTTAACAGTAATAACTGATTATCCTGTCTAAAACATACAATAAATACACTAGCACAGCATGGTAATCATTTAACAGCACTAATGACCTTTGACTTAATGGTAAAACGAGGTGTGGACATAAAGTCCACTTTACATTTATATCCAACAAACTAAAGGGGAAAAAATAGCTGGTTTACTGATCGTCTAACCTGGCCAGGCTGGTCTGTTAGCAACGTTGGGAGATCATCTTAAATCAGGTAGATCAGTAAAACATTTTAGACAGGTTTAAACTCGTTTTTAAAATAGTGTTGTACTTTACAGGTGCAAGTAACCAAAGGTGTAGGATTTAAGGCATCTGTAAAGCTGCTTAGAAACGATATATACTGTGAAAAAGACAAATAAAACCGGGTTGATTCATAATTTCGCATAAACACTGCGAGCGAGACTATTCACGCTTAAAGTTTTGGAGTCTTATTAAAATAATCAAAGCCGACTAAAAACCTCACGATTCGGTTAAGTCCTGTCTTTTTCGCGGCTACAGCTAAGTAAAATTACGTGTATCCGTAATAATACCTGTATTTGATATCCGCTGGACGTCTCAGATGAATCTCACCTGTTCTTCCTCAGAAGAGAATCGAGTCTGGCAGTGCAGGTAAACTAGGGAGCGGCAATCCACCTTTCTCCGTTTTTTTTTTAACTCTTTATCTTCCAAACTCACAGCGTTTTATGCTTCACAATGACAAATACGAAAAATATTTGCAGTGTCAAACGAAAGTGGTGTATCCTTTGTGAGTTTATTCCTGCGTTTAGCTCTTAACAGTATACCGGCCATCTGTCACGGTTAGAGGACACGGCTGGCTGTGTATTCACACACAGTGCCTGTAGTGCGGGTAGGGTGGGAGTTGTTCTGAACTTGTTTGGGTTTAAAGCACTGAAATGAGATTTGGAGGCCTTCAGGAAGACCTCCTCCTTTGTTTTGTAAACGTGCCAGTGGCTGACAGGCATTTTCGTAGGATTGGACCAGCTGTCATATGTTCTCTTGGTTGTTGAGAATAGACAAATAGAGGTACAATTACCTATAGCTTACAGGCATATAAAAGTCAACACATATAGTGATTGGAAAAAGTATCTGTTCTGTCAATACCTGAATTGAGCTCACGGTCATTCTGATTAATTATAGTCTTTACAAATTATATAGCAGCAGCATAAAGTCATTTGAGGATTTATTTGAAGCTTAATACAGTGCTGGTTTTGTGAGAAACATTTGTCTGCAACTCAACAGACTAACAATGGCTCTGAAACCTGATACAGGTGCACTGAGAGCTCCACTCCCACTGTGCCTCTCCCCTTCATTTCCAAACAAATTCCTAGCTATTCCCAAACAAGAGTGGAGCTACGCCGATTCTTATTAGATCCGCAAAGGGTTAGGGAGTTAGAAGCAATTACTGCGTTCATCCATTTCTTGTGATTTTAAACAAAAGACAAAACAACATTGTGGGAAAACATCATGTTTAAGTGAAACTGTCAGATTGTCTTGTCTCTACAACCGAAACTGAGAACATAAGAAGGAACTACTAGAGTACTTGGACAAATGCTGGAGTTCTGTTATGAAACTGAAATGAAAATGAACATTTTAAATTTAATCATTTTTCTATAGAAAGCTATTTCTGTAAAAAGTAAACCAAATGTATCTCTCTTTCACTCTCACTCTCCATCTGTCTCTCTCCTTTCTCCGAATTTCAATGTTTCAGTGGCTTTATGACAAATGAAATTTAAATTACCAAGGTAGTAGAGAATGAGACTGTTTGAAAATGACAACAAAACCCCCTCTCTCGTTCTGTCTTTCATACTTAGTCTTCAACTTGCTTTCCGACAAATTTCAAGATTCAGGATCATTTACTGTTTCTGAAACTGAGAAGCTGAAAACATCTGCGCTAACAATAGTAGCCTTGCAGGTATGCAACACCAAGACTGACTCAAATCCTAAGATCTGTGCTAACAGTGTCCCTGGAGAAAACATGTTCCCCTTTGAAGTGTACATGCAAAAAGCCAAATAATATTTTTTTTTTCTCTACCACCATGAATGTATTCTGAAACAAACAACACAATTATGAATATTGTATTTCAGGTCTGCATTTGATTGCCTGCTAGAAATGAGATATATCTATCTCGTATTCTTATAAAAGACAGTTGATACAAAAAAAAAAACCCTAACCCTGTTTTGACATGCCCTGTAGCTCTTATTAATTGAACTCTGTGGCACGGTGTGTTCAAACCTCTAAAATTTGTTCACACACATAAAAAAAGGGATGGGTGCCCTGATAACCTGTAAGCCCTAGGCAAGTGCATTGTAAACATAGTGAATGCAAATAAAACTGTAAACTGTATGTTTTCTTTAGATATGGTGGCCACAATGCTGTTATGTACACCTGATGGCATAGTTAAGTTTTATAGGATGAGTGTCTTTCATAGGCTAAAGCACAAGCTTTGCCTCACTTTGTCCTTCCGTTGCTGTAGGAAAAGCTGTAATATCCTGTTCTGATGTCATGCATGAGGGCGTTATTGTTAAGCGTCTCCTTTATTTCCCATTGTTTTCAGTGATTTATTTCATGTCGCTCCAAAAACAGCTGAGTAACTACTTCTTAAGTTTACAAAATGTCACTTTGATCATCATGGCAAAGTCATGGCTGTTTTTAAATTCTGTTAGTGAAAGTCAAAGATGTGATTTTGGGTGCAAGTAATGCTAAAACTACTG
This sequence comes from Labeo calbasu, assembly GCA_019740295.1. Classification (NCBI taxonomy): domain Eukaryota; kingdom Metazoa; phylum Chordata; class Actinopteri; order Cypriniformes; family Cyprinidae; genus Labeo; species Labeo calbasu. Next base: position 4,262 of record JAHKKF010526821.1, read on the forward strand.
TTCATTTATAGTGAAACTCATTTATGCAGCATGCAAACATCGCCCCCCAGTGGCCCACTTTGATAACATGCCTAAACGTTTCCTTTGATACACACTTCCTGTTCTACTACTTTCCCTCATGTGGATTTATGCCGTTGTTTACCAATCTTGCCAAGTGGAGATTTATGTTTTCAAAATACACAAAGTTTAAATGTCAAAGTCATTATTTAAGTCAATACAGCACTTACTTTGTTCAAAAATATAAGCAGACTGCAAATGTTTGTTGTGTATGATGATATTCCATTCAAGCTAACTTTTATACTTTTGTCTATCCAAGATAGAAAACAAATTTTAAAATTACAGTGTATGTATATCTTACACAGTATATCTTTCAGCATCAGCTTTGGTTGTGTCTGTACAGAAATAGGTCAGTGTGGTTTAATGAACTGTTAAAAGTGATATCTTGAAAGAGAAACCACTGCTTCAAAGAGGATTTGAAAACGTGCGTTCTTGTTTTTATCAGCAGACTAATCCTGCAAGGCTGTAATCTGTAAGGCATACATGATCTTCAAAACTTCAAGACGTTTTAAAGGGATAGTTCACCCAAAAATGAAAATTCTGTCATTAATTACTCACCGTCATGTTGTACGAAACCCGTAAGACCTTCGTTCATCTTTGGAACACAAATTAAGATATTTTTTATGAATTTCTGGGGGCTTTCTGACCCTGTACAGACAGCAACACAAATACCATGTTCAAGGCCCAGAAAGGACATTAATTAAAAGTCCATGTGACAGTGGTTCAACCATAATGTTATGAAGCTACAAGAATGTTTCTGTGTGCAAAGAAAACAAAAATAAGAGGAATGCACACGCATGCATTTTGGGACTCTTTTGAACGTGCATCAAGTACTGACACGGAAGAGAAGAAATTGTTAAATAAAGTTGTTTTGTTTTCTTTGCGGACAGAAAGTATTCTCATAGCTTCATAACATTACGGTTGAACCAAAGCTCTCGGATTTCATCAAAAATATCTTAAAGGAGATCTATTATGCTCCTTTTTACAGGATTTAATATAAGTCTCAGGTGTCCCCAGAATGTGTCTGTGAAGTTTCAGCTCAAAATACCCCACAGATCATTTATTATATGATTTAAGAAATGCCTATTTTGAGTGGAAGCAGAAACACCCTGTTTTTGTGCATGGCTCTTTAAATGCAAATGAGTTGCTGCTCCCCGCCCCCTTTTCCAGAACAATACTGTGCCTTTGCAGCTGGTACCTCAGATACTCCGCTAAAAAAACTTCTGTTTGGTTTTGAGCATCATGTCTAACGTGCTATATTAGTTTAAACTTCTGATGTAGGGTTTTCTAAAAATCTGACACGCCTGTGTTTTTTTTACATGCTTGCAGAAAAAGGCTTACCAAAACTAAGTTACTAGGTTGTCCTTTTTCACATTTTCTGCATTGGTAGATGCACTGATTATACCCAACAGCTTGTTGGGTCATTTTATTAGGTTATTTTTAATTTTTTTTTTTTACCCAGGTGCTGGGTAGTTTTTCTGTAACTAAGCTGCTGGGTCATTTTAATGGGTTATTAAATATTGGGTTATTTTTTTTACCCAACCGCTGGGTTGAGCCTGTCTCTGACAAAACAAACCAGCTGCTGAGTTACAGTCAGAACTCAAGCTTTTTGCATCCAGAGAGCAGTTTGGTGCACTTCTTCAGCGAAATGAAGGTGTGTATACATTTTATTTCATTTATAAGTTTCTTACTGTGCTGTAAATGATCATTTTACGCAACACAATATATAAGGGCAAGACGTCAATCGGTCGTTTCGCATGATGGAAACGCCTTTTGCCTTGCATAATAAATTGATTTTATTCATTATAATACTAAATTTAATTTAATTTGATGTTAAAATGTGTTCTCTAATCTCAGTACTGTTTGTTTATGGGCAGGTTATGGAGTCAGCATCTTTCAACTACGAGTGAAACGCGAGGTGGCGGTCTGAGGTTCGTAGTTCCCCTGGCGAACAGCAGCCCATAACCAGTTTTGATTTCACAGACACACCGAGAATTAGAACTATTTCGGTGAAAAGTGATTACAGAGAATGACTGAATATAATATGTAAACTATGCTGTATTCACCCAAATAAATTAAATTTGTCATATGTTTTTGTCCTTGGGTGATCTTGCTGAATAATACATTTTCATCGTTTAATTATTGCTCTATAATTGTGTGTGATTTTTTTTTTTTTTTTTTTTTTATTTCCAGCCCATGTTAAGCCAGCAGTATAATAATTTTTAAACAACAGTTGAGTTAAATTAAAGCACTTTTTAGAGTGTAGCACTTAAATAGAAAAGGTCAGATTCATGAAATGTCACCTTTAATTTGTGTCCCAAAGGTGAACAAAGGTCTTACAGGTTTGGAACAACATGAGGGTGAGTAATTAATGACAATTTTCATTTTTGACTGAATTATCCCTTTAACTTTGTAAATTCAAAGTTTGACTTTTCTAGTTAAGAATTACACTTGTTGCAGTTGAATTTCAATTAATTTACATTCATCTTCCCTAAATCGTCGCCTTAGAATTATAAGGGGTTTATCTGCATTCTGAGCACTTTTGAGATATTGAGCTTCAAAGTTTTTGCGTTTCATAGACTTCTGTAGATAAAACCATTTTTGTTTTCTAAAAACAGGCCCAAAATGTACACAGCTTACAAAAGAAACATCACACAATGTGAATAAGTTGTCACCGAATAAGAATATGTGAATTACTCAACTTTGACAAAAATGTCAGATGGAACCTTATAATTCTAAAGTGACGAAATGTAAAAATATAATTTGAATCGTTAATTCTGCCTTCTGTTTGCTGCTTTACAATTCTGGAAAGGAAAGAGAATTTAAAAGGCATTCTCACTGTACCTTTATTGTTGGATGTGGGGATGTGTTGATCTGAAGGTTTGGCGATCCGGCAGGTGCTTTTTCCGTCAGTGCCGACAGGTCTAGATTCAGGTCTGATATGGATTCATAAATATTCTCAGAGTCCGGTGATGGCAGTGGTTCCGAGCTAGAACTTTCACTTTCAGGTTCTATTGGGGATTCCAGCTCAGGAGACTTCCTGTGAGGCTTGGTCTCATTTAGGTTCTTGATGATGGGGAGCTCCACAGGTTTGACAGGGATGGCTTTATGAAGAGGGTCAGCTGGGCTAAAGCTAGGCACTCGAAACTTATCAGGCACTGTTTCAGCAGGAGCACCACGTGAGCCGAACAGCAGATTACTTGCTTGACTCTTCCTCTTCTGATTTGATGAGTCCAAGTTCAGTGAGATGAGAGAATCTGAAGGTCCACCAAGTTTGTAAGAAGGGGGCTCGTGTAAATCCAAAGGAACGCCAAATGTCGACATGCGGTTTTCTGTCTTGTGGTAATTCCCTTTGGAGCGAAGTCTGATTGTCACCTCATCGGATTTGCGGGTCTCTGTGAGGTCAGGCACCACAGGCCTCACTTCGGGGGCCGGAGGCTCTCTGAAGTCAAGAGGTGAAGGGATGTTGGGTGGAAGCTCCTTTACATATTTAGCAGGGATATAAAATGGCTTGGCTCGTTCATCTTTGCACACATGCCACCAATGATCATTCGTTTTGGCCAGGAGGATGTAGCGCTCGTTGGGTTTAATGCACACCCTGTGGCCATCCCGGCCCTCGTATTCATATTCAAACTCCACCAGTACCAGGCCCAGACTGTGTGAGGACGTCATCTTACCCGTCTCACCTATTCACCCCTTGGAGGGATTCAAGGCTGGAATCAAGGCTCAAGAAAGGCCCTCCTGTGGGTAGAAAACAAATGAGAGGATTACAAAAAGCAATTTGAGCAGAAGACACAGATTACTCTTTATTTGCTCACTTTTGAGTCATGAGCAAAGAGCACCTGCTGTGTAAATGCAAAAAAAAACACCACTTTGGCTGACCTTTCTACTGGTCCAGCTGTTCAGACTTTGCCCAACAAGCCTGATTCTAAAATGAGATCATGCTGCTCCTTTCACAATGTTTTATGTAGAGTTTTATAAACTATCATACACTGTAGAAACGACATACTTTAGAAATTTCTAGTAAATGTCACTGCAAGTGCAGTTTTGCAAAACTCACTGCTAATTCAAATAAACATAGTATTTTATTGCATCAGTACCACGTTCCAAGAGCTCTGAGTCACCTTAAACTAACAGTGGATATCTCCAACCTACACCTTTTGTCAACAGCTGATGTTTAACCTTAGAGAATTAAGGCAGGCAACTGTGATGTGGTGCGCTGATATGGACCAATAACTGAGGTTACATGCCCCAGTTCTGATCAGTGACCTGAAGCAACCAATCTAGCATGACCTCCACAGACATTCAAGAAAGATCAGAGCACCTTTTTTTGGATGTTGTAGTAATTCAAATCACATAATAATTATATTAATTTTATATATGCATTAAAGTAGTAGTATTACTATATATATTATATATATATATTAATTGACAGTTTGTTTACAAACTGTAAGTACTTAAAGTACTTAAAGAGATTCACCCTTGACGCAACTGCGGTTTAATGTTTGCTAAGCGACCTCTATCACTTGTTAATCGTTTGTATGTGGTTTGACTACTGCCTGTAAAGGAAAGGAAGTTGACTGTAATATAAAAGACAGATCAGTGTCAGCATAGCATAGTGTCAAGTAATCCACATGCTATTTAGATTCAGCTGCCAGCAAATTATGTGGAAATTTTAGCTGAGATATCTAGGTATAGAGACAGGATATTATGTCATTGCCATTTTAAAGAACATTGAGGTGATGCATTTTGTCAGTTCTAATGTAAATATTACGTAGCTGCACCTTTTTTTATGATCTGATGGCTACTATTTTACTTGATCTTTTTAAAAGTCAGGTTTTCATGGTGGCTGTTTTTAAAAGACTTCCTTCCTCTTGCGTGTCTAATACAAAGAGAGGGAAAGGAAGACATACTGCATTGTCAGCAACACAAATGTGCTTTCTACTGATTTGAGATGTGTGTTCTGGTTATTTCTATGGTCATATGGTGTGAAACTTCAGAGTTTGGTCAGGAGCTTCTTGTCTTGCTTGTAAAGTCTCTCACCCCCAATGTGGCATGTTTCTTTTAAACATCCAGTGTGTAGTAGTTGTTTGAAGCTGTAGCAAATCAAAACAAGCTTGATTCTTCAATCAAACAATTCTCCAAGGATCTTAAATGCTGTTCTTTTATGTGTAATCACAGCACTGATTTCAAAACACAATGTAGACACGTATACTCTGAGGCCCTTTCAACAGATAAGCAGCATTTCGGACACTATATTAGGTCAAAATTAGGGCTGGGTTTTGACGATTCAGTTTCTTTGGTGATTCAATTCTGATTCACAAGCTTGCGATGCAATTCAATGATTTCCGATGTTAAACTTTCAGTACGTTTAACATATATTCATATGTTTACTGATGTTTATTTCGTGCTGAAACTGCTATTGAAGTGGAGGAGACATTCAGTTCACATGCGTTTTGTGGCACTCAGCGATCTGTCACACTGTCACAGCGCAAAAACGACATTTGTTGTTTGAATACTATAATAAAATAGACAAATTTAGAAATTTGAGACTTTGTTTTATATCACGAGTAAAAAAGCACAAAGCTTATTGCTATTTACTGGATGGGATGCACACTACAACGTTTTGTTCATTAACTGAAACAGGCTAGACTAATCGATTCCTGGGATTTAAAAATAAATATAGTTTCATAAAAATAAGAATTGATTCAAATCGAGAACCAATTTTTTGTTTTTGTTTTACCCAGTCCTAGTCAAAATAGATGTATATTAAATGGATTGCAAATAATATTACAGATATACAAGTAATGTACAGTATTACATGCACTAATTGATTTAATCTATTATGTATTTGTTTTTGTTTAACTAATAAACATAGATGTATGTAAACACTAAAAGGAAAAGGGTGTCTCTCTAGAATTTCTTGTCAGACCTGATGTCTTTATCTTATGGGAGTGAGTGGCTGATAGAAATACACTAGTCATATGACTTGGGATACTAAAGGTTAGAAAAAGTTTAAAGCTTTGTTTGAGATGGATACATTTGTATTTAATTTATGCATTTAATTATAGTTAATAAATTAACTTCTTAATGACGGTGGTGGAAGAACATTTATTTTTCAGTAATGCATTATTTTTTTTCAGTTCAGTAAATTCTTCGTCATTCAGATTTCAACTTCATGTTGGACATGGCCAGTTCAGTTCATATTCCAACTTATCAGCTGAAAGGAAACCAATTTTCCAAATCTGAATTGACAATGTATGGGAAAAGCAGTTCATTTGTGAGCTATGTTATGCACTCCTTGGCCCTGTTTACACCTGGTATTAACATGCGTTTTCGATCCGATCACAAGTGGACAACGCTAAGTACAGGTGTAAAACCTTTCCAGTTTGTCCACTTTCGACCACGCCCAGAGGTGGGCGAAAGCGCATACCATTGGATTGCTGTTGTAGTGTAGACGCGCATGTGGTCGAATGTGTTGGAACAGCTGCTAAAGGGGCCGTTGACATATCGCGCCTAAAAACGTGTGGAAAACGCTAGGCGCGCCGATTTCTCCTTCTTTCCAAAGCGCTCTGTAGTTTGCGCTCCCGTTGTGTCTGCTGTTGCTAAGCAACCATGACCCACACTCTCAATGAAGAAGCGGAAGTTTCATCAAAGGACAAACGGATTTCTAGCACTAAAAATCACTTGCTGTAGCTCTGCTACTAAATGTATTTACAAATGGCTATCCCTGTACAGCTATGATCAGCTGTTTCTCCATC
>JAHKKF010526822.1:1799-17305 GCA_019740295.1 Labeo calbasu
AATCCTTTGTTTATAATGAGGAGGAAGTTTTAAGCTATGAAACTTGAAGGATGTTGTAAAGGTACAAAACCCTCTTACATGCCAAAAGATCAAGCCCAATTTGATTTCTCATGTCACAGCCCCTATTATTTTAAACACCGAACAATTTTCGCTAAATAATGTACAAAATTATTTGCGTGGGAATGAGGAATTGAACATCCTGGTTATTTTAGGATTAAGAGATTTTAACCTCTTGCAAAAGATCAATGAAATGTCTAAAAGCCCTTGGTCATAAGATTTTTTTGTAATAATAAATAGTAACAGATTTGTAGTGAATTCTGTATCTGTCTTTGGCATTAATGTTACAGTTGTTTTATTATTTAACATACCGCATTGTCTGGTGTAATATATTCCAATTTGAGCAATATAAAAAATGAATTATTATGTAATGTGCGCAGACAGTTGTTAGTAGAGAACAACACTATTTTGTCTATTGAAGGGTTCAGTCTAGCACTAAAAACAACACCATTAGTACCATAGTAACTCTGGTTCAGGCATAAAATTGTTGTATCTGTAACAATAAACAATTACCATGTATTTTCCAAGGAGGGAGCACCATCCTCACCTTCTCACTGATACAAATAATTTGGTACAAGTACACACATCAACCTCTAGGCGGTAAATGACAAAAAAAAGATACAAACTTGCATTCAGGCAAATGTGATTATCCATAGTGAAAGGTTTAGTAGTCACCAATGTCTGTCCTCTGTAACTCTGGTTTTATATCAGTTTTGGTGCTTCATACCAGGATTTTGGATAAGGAAAATAGCTTTTTGGTAGTCATTTTCTGTTGGCTAACCTGTTTAAATAACACAGTGAGCAGTGATAGCATTAATGAGAAACAGAGGAGCACTGTCTGCTTTTTTGTAGAATAAAAAGAGTAGAAAAGCGAACAAAACAATTTACATTTTGGGGGGAAGTATTCCTTTTCATTCACTTCCTTTCAATTCAGCAATACTGGATAGAGGATACACAATGGGAAAATGTGGGAATCTATATGAAGCGATTATTCAATTGTATTGCAATGCAGAGAGGAAAGAGAAGGAAAGTGCGCGCAACAGACAGAATTGTGATAAAGACATGTCCAAAAAATTAGATAACTTTGAAAGAGATGAACAAGCAACTGTGCTAAACCCTTGTGGGGATCAAACCCTGCCAAGTATACTAACACTATCTGTGCTCTTAGAGGAATGTTGGACTTGTCCTTATCTATTCTCAGTAAATAGGGTTTCATCGCAATAGCTATCAATTCCATACCACAAGCCTTTCTATGTTACCCATAAGAGTCATTCAGATGAAATCACAAAGATCTACATCAAACCTTCAGAACCTATTTTAGGAGGTCTTCATCCACATTTCCAATTGAAATGTAATGAAGCCAGCATATTTTCAACTTTCCACAGTAAGAAACAGCAGGTTTTAACTCCTAATTTAAAGTTATTTTAAATCAGAGTGAGTGGAAAAGTCAGGGGAAGGAACAAAATGGACTTCTCACGGTTATTCTGTAGCACTTTTAATGATTAATTAAATACTTCACATAAGAGAACACACTGTAGTGTAATAAAGAACATCAAAGGCATTCCACCTTTGAAGAAAAGTACTGTCCACTTTTGGTCTCTGGGACACTAAATGTGGGCCATGTTATCAGTGATGTGATTGCTTTGTCACAGAACAGCCTAGATGTAACACCAGTGCAACAGTGTAGAGCTCAATACAGTAGCTAAGAATAGCACACTATTGAGTAAAATCTTCTTAGTTTATTGCTCTAATCGCTACCCCCTCCCTTCGTTCATTTGTTTGTTACCTATTTATAATCTCTAGTTTATTCATAGCAACTCAACTGAACCTTTAGCACATTTACACACAATACAAACACAAACACACAGACAAAAGTAACAGTGTCTTCCACACTCCGATGCAGTGCAAGGAAGGTGCCGAATTAAATCAACCTGAAGGCTGATCTGGCTGTCAGAGACGGCGTGTCACAGTGATTACCCATCCTCTCAGTCTCTCTCTGTCTTTCTTTCTGTCTCTATCTCTCGCTGCTTAATCACAGCTGGGACTGGCTATCCCTTGCAGCTGCTTGCCAGAGGCTCTGACTGACTCCTGCCACCTCCCTCTGCATTACGGCCTTCATTCACACTCACTGGTAGTTTATCAGGCTACGGTAACATGGTTCGACAGTTGCGTTAACGCTTGAATATGTCTGTTGTCTAAAAAACAGAACAGTCCAAATATTCTACCACATGCATCCTTTCCATTTGAAAGCCATTGATTTGTTTAAAAGGCGTTCAATATAAATGCACTTTAATGACACAATATCTTCAGCCGTATTGTGCCAGCAGTGATGAGCACTTATGTTTTCCTGCACAGAAGAACAATGATGCAAAACAGTAGACTATTATTCACAATAACACGAAAGACTAATTTGTGGTTACTGGCCAGAATTTCTACCCTCAAACAATACTTTGCAAGCATTTAATAGAAATAATTGTTCTGTAGGAGCTGTTGCAGAGAGATTATTCACATGGGAGGTTTCTGAACAGCAGTTCTGTGGCTGTCACTTTGCTGAGATACGGCGAAGGTGGCAGTATGAATTGTCCTGAAAAGAAATGTAACACATCAACAGGCTGAAATAAGCACACAGCCTCTCTGTCAGCCTGTGTGAAATTGTGTTGATACCGACTACATTATTAGGCCTACTATTGTTTTGGACTAACCTTTTTCATGAGCTTTAACTCAAGAACTTTAGAAAGGCACAAATGGATTTTTTTAGGACTGCAGGTGTATCACAGATGCAAATATGCACTGTCACATAAATGTCATTGGCAATGATGATGTGGTAAAATACAAACTGCTCATGTAACAATTAAATATGTCCCCTGCATCAAAAGGCCTGTCCCTTCATTGTAGAACTAAGCGTGTTTCAGCACCACGGACAGCGAACACAGACTCTGTGAGCAGCAATCGAGTCCTTTGCCAAATGAACCAGTGAATAAGCAAAACACGCCACCCACTTATTCACCAGCTTATCTGTGCCTCCTTCATTTAAACGACAACTTACAAGCTCTCGGTAAATGTTTGACCATTAATTACGCAAAGCAACGCACACGTAAAGAACACGGCAAGATCGCTTCCTTATCAGCACACGGCAACTATACACAGTATGCCATTTTTTTTTTTTCGTCGCCCAGGAGCAATCCATTTAAGATGACAGCGGGAGCTCGAAAATTAACCTTAATGTCAAGTTTATGGCGGTTAAGAGGGCACCCTGTTGCAGCGCGCGCAGAGTGCTGTGCAAACAAGACCAATGAGCGAGGGAAAATACTCTTGTGGGAGATTAGCTAAGAAAGCACCGCTGCCCTATTAGCGTTATTGAAATGTACTCAGTGTGGTGGACGTGAATGAACACCTGGCGGAGCAGCTCTATATTCCGCTCAGAGAGACGCACCTGCGCGCTATAGAATGACGCACGCACGTTGAAAGATTGGCTGTGCGGCGTTTTGTGCTTTGACACAGTAACCTTGGATCAGCAGCAACATTTAATTTCCTCCTTAAGATTAGACCAGAACAATGGATTTTGTGTTGATCGCGCTCCCCGGAGAGTAATAATTCAAGAAACGAGGAAAGGAAAAGTTTAAAAGGCTCTCTGATTTTTCACCCTCAAACGGTCTTGGAAATGGGACGACTGCAAAGTTGGCACCACCAACAGAAGCGAAATGCGGAAAAAACAGAATACAATATGAAATGCACTTTTCCCCCACTAAAACATCACCGTGTTACTGTCACCAGTTACCATGACGACTGAGAACGAAGAGCCAACTCTATTGAATGAAAAACGAGAGATCCAGATAATAAAGCCCTACCTTGCATTCTTCCATGCACGTCCTTACTGAGTACACATCCGTCTCGTATTTGTCTGCCATCATCTCAAATTCCTCATATTTCTCCTGCGCGTGCAGGTCATAACGCTGGTACGCCTGAACGCACAGACTGCACCTGTTTAGGTCGCCGTCCACAATCACGTCAAGGCTGCAGTTCAAATTGTCCGGACTTAATGATCCGTAAAGCAAATCCATAAGAGAGTACGAATTACAAAAGGAAAGGTACAAATCGCTTATGTTCATACACCGCTTCCCCTCCGTTTCCGAAAGGCCCCTGCACAAGTGGTCAGCGTCGACAAAAGTGAAGCAGTTTTCAGACAAACCATCCGGGTGGCAAGTTTCTAGTTGCCACATTGGTTTGGTAGAATTGACTACAAAAATAGCATCTTCATTTCTTCTGAGGCTGCTGTGTGTTGAAGGGAGGTCGGGTCTGTGGTTTGCGCTCATGTCCACTGATGCTAACTTGTCTCGGGTCCTTGTCAGTTTGGCCTCGGCGCAGAACCACAGATGATCAGAAAGCAGAACGGTTAGAAATAAGAGGGACGCTAAGGACAATCGCCATCGCTGGGCCCTCTCGGAGTCGGTGAATGGCTTCTCGTTCTCGCGGGGAGCACACCAAATTTTTAAGCCGTCATCTCGCTGCCGACACTTCCAAGCACCGCTGGTCATATTTTGGGAAAGCGCAGCTCTGGCTGACTCCACCGTGGGGGCTTTTCTGCCACAATAGTCATTGACGGGAGGTCTGCCTTGAGTTTTGCCCACTAAACGATGGCTGACGAGCGGTCGTGGCTCACCTCCGCGATTAACTGCAATTCCCGATCAGTTGCTGTGTTCAGGGGGATTACTGCTTTCATTGTCGAATCCCCTCTCCCCGTGCTTCTCCGGAGAAAAACCCAGCTATCTGTAGCAACATGTCTCTCCCTGCTCGTCTGTCATGGGTTCCGCTCTCCCCTTTTGCGCAGAGCCGCTACAACGCGGAAAAGCCACAGTCTGGCCGCTCGCTCTGATTCCGGGCTTTCTGGTGAAAAGCGCAAGGACTCCTCGTTTCAACACGCCGAATCTCGCCTCCTCGGTCCGACAAGGTGGGATCTTTTCTCGCGAAATGATCCACAGTCATTTTGGCCAAACGTTAAGTTGCCGCCATGTTCGTTTTGAAAGAGTTCTTGAAAGAGAGCAGGGTCATTTGCGTCAGCTCATGCAATGTGATTGATCCATCGTAGCGACCCGGCCGATTTGCAAACTGTTCATATAGGCTGAACTGATACACCGTAGCAAGAAATAACATGGTTGCTGGTCAAGAATCATAATCATCACCTTAGAATATATAATACGTTTACATCAACAGGTTGAACAGCTACACAAGAGCTTGTACACTGTGAAACTATTCATTATTTCTTGAAACGAACATTAGAGGACAAATAGCATATATTTAATGCACTCTATAAAGTGAGGTTTTCAAGATGGCAGTGACTTTCATTAGCATAACTATAGCAGTCAGGTAAATTCAATCATATTTCTGACTTGAATAAAATCAGTGTTACCACATGAAGTACATTTTACCTTAACTGACAAAACCAAAAAACCAATGCAAAAAGTGGTAACAATTGTTACGTTATATTTCAACGTTATTTAACCCAGTGGCAATACTAATTTACTATACTAATTTTGACTTGAACAAAACCAGTTAATTTAGATGTTACCATTTTTAAGTGTATGAACGAATGTTATTGGTAGATCAACTCTTGCAGTGCATAGCATAATGTATAACAAAAGAGTATTTTCTTAAAGGGTCATCAAAATTTTGTCATTATTCACTGATCCAAACATTTACATATGACTCTCTTTCTTTCTTTCTTTCTGTCTGTAAAAAACAAAACAAAACAAAACAAAACAAAAAAGCAAAAGAAGATATCTGAAAAACATGTCTTTTTACTGTCTTGTCCATACAATGAACGTCAAAGTGGTTTAATATTGTTTGGACCCCAGTGACTTATAAAATCGTTTTTGTGTTCCACAGAAAGAAGAAAACCATACAAGCGGGTGATCTGATGAAACTCTGTTGTGAACTATACCTTTAAATTCAGTTCAGTTTGCAGCATGAAAACAAATTTAGAAAGTGGGGAAAAAAGGAAAATACTTTTTGAAAGCAAAATAACCCTACAATGAGCCTCTTTCATCTGAAATGTAAATGGCCTCCATAAACAAATCCAAATAATCATGCAATCATAATTGTAGGCTTAAACCTTTAAAGCAAAAACAATAAGCAGTTTATGAAACAGCAAGATGACGTAACACACCATAGTTTTGTCAAACACATTTGAATTTGCTTACGCTCTTTTTCTTTTTTTCACTTAGTGGCTAGTCTTTGTTTTTGTTTTTTTGTCTCTCAGTGGACAGCCATATGGTATTGTGTAAACCTGTCACATTTGCATAAAATGACAAACAAACACTCACAGAGCATGTAATGACCTGAAGCTTGACACATTAGAGCTGTCTAATCAACGGCATATGTGTTCATGCTTGCGAAATGCATTTTTCCCTTTATCTCCTTTATTCTCTCTAATCAGCAGCATGAAGTTTGATGTTGTGAAAAAGCTAATAGAAAATGGGTTACAAATGTGAAATGCATATTATTATTTTAAAAAGAATATTGTGAAGCTCATGAGCTTAAGTTGAAGGGGAAAAACATGTGCCTAATGTGTATTGACCTAAAACAAATCTAAAAACAGCATGCAGTAATAATAATTAAAAAGAAAAGTAATAGTAAGAATTGCTGTCCTTTCTAGCAAACCAAATTATTTTTAACAGTGGTTTGAATATTTTCCAAAAGACTTGATAACGCTTTCATGAAGAACCTTTATCATCCATAGAAACTTTCCATTGTACAGAACATTCTTTATAGGTTCTTTTCAGAACCTTTGTTTTTAAGAGTATAAAGAGAATAGAAAATAGGATGCACAGGGAAAACACTCCACCTTCTCCACATGCTTCTTGTGAACACTGTGGTTTTGTTTATCTGACTCCACTGTTATTTGTTATTTCTGGTCATTAACTATTATTAGTCAAGCTACAATTAAGACCTGCATTCCACTCTGAAGTAGCAATTACAAGCATTCCAGCAGTATTTGTCTGCAACAGGCCGTATGGTCACACGTTGGCAAATACCTTAAACACGCATTACCAAGTTTTGGCCTATTTATGACACTATTATTTGCAAGGTTGCTGAATTCATATCACCTTTCCACCTTTTAATTTAGAATTTTCCTTAGAGGCAGAATATTGCATTTAGGAAGACATTGATATAAGGCTTCATAACATGTGGTGTACTTGGTAAATTCATGCATACTTAGTGTAAGGATACAGTGAGGAGGTCAGGAGTGCGAGAAGCAAAGGTGTCATCTTTCAGCACACCTGAGGATGTTTTCTGGGCACAATGTCCATAAACAAGGTCAGAGGCATTTCATCGCCCACATTCAAACTAACTGATGTTAAAGCACAACAACTTCGGGGGATGCATCCCGTTCTCTGTTTACACTTGCCATTACATTTGATCAGACAACATTACTGGAAACCCCTCAGAGCTTATTAAATACAGTTGAAGTCAGAAGTTTACATTCACCTTGCAGGATCTGCAAAAAGTTAATTATTTCACCAAAATAAGAGGGATCATACAAAACGGATGTTATTCTTTATTTAGTACTGACCTGAATAAGATATATCACATAAAAGACATTTACATATAGTCCACAAGAAAAAATAATAGCTTAATTTATAAATTAATTTATAAATTATAAAATAATTTATAAAAGTGATCCTGTTCAAAAGTTTCCATACGCTTGATTCTTAATACTGTGTTGGTACTTGAATGATCCACAGCTGTGTTTTCTGTTTGTTTGTTTGTTTGTTTGTTTGTTTGTTTTGTTTTAGGTTTTTAGGTTTTGTTTTGTTTTTGTTTTCCAACATTTAAAAAAAATGTTGGAAAAGGTTTAATACACAAAAATGCAGGAAAACCAGTATGTAAACTTTTTAACGGTCATTTTTAAATATTCAAGCATTGCTTTCTTTTGTGGACTATATGTAAATGTCTTTTATGTGGAATATCTTATTCAGGTCAGTACTAAATAAAAAATAACATGCATTTTGTATGATCCTCTTATTTTGGTAAAATAACTAACATTTTGCAGATTCTGCAAGGTGTATGAAAATATGTGCATGCATGTTTACACTTAGATAGGGATAAAGTGGGGACCACCACTGTGCCTCTGAGCGATACAGAACATACGGAACAAGGATTTCATATGAAGCCATTTAGATCAAAACATGCCCTTACAGAGGTGCAAGGTAAATCCTCTCTCCTCTCCACAACCCTTTTCAAAATGTTTCATCACTTCAAAGCGAACATTCAGAAGCAGGTCAAAGACAACATATAATCCCTCAGTATGTGGATTTATCCTCCCTTCTCCTGAGACAGGAAACAGACAGAGAAAAATACTCTGATTGAATGCCTTATCTGAATATGAGTACTATCACACTCATTTAAAGGATGTTAGGCTGGGGATCTGAGACCTGCAAACTCCATTCATACCACAGCGGGTGTGCGTGTGTGTGCCGAGATCATGGCATTAAAACGACAATAGTATTCAAGCTGAGCAAACACACTAAGCAAGGCTATAATTCACCAGGCTCTCAAATTATACAGTATGACTCATGTATAAGAATGTAATGTTATGCTTTCTCACCATATTGTACTTGTTTCCTGTTCTGTTTTTCATCTTTATTATATCAACATCATCATCATCGTTTCTGTTTGTTCAAGCGTTTTGACACGCCATATAAGACAAGCAGCATTGACTCGTGCCAATAACATTGTCCGCCTTACATAACTAAAGACAAATTGTTTGTGACAGGATCTTCCTTAAACATCCTGGACCAGTGGCTCTGAACTAACATGTCACCAGAGGGAAGGCATACTCATTTGCAAGGCAAATTCACCATTTTTGAGCTAAGTTTTCTGGCTCTCAGTGGGGTGGGGTTGGGGGATGCGTGTCTTTCAAATACATGCAACCACTTCCCACCGATTTATATACAGGAAGCCCCAGGGTAATGATCCTCTCTTCTCTACCTAGTATAAACATCCTATTACTGCTGCTAACCGACTAAGACTTAACTGCTCAACAGGATTGTCCGTCAGTAAGAAAACATGACGCTTTTCTCTTGAAGAACAGAATATGGACATCATTACATTAAAACACAAATTAGGCCTAAGGTTAATTAATCTTACCAAACCCTGATTTTTAATAAAATAATACTGCCAAGCATGTATCCTAAACAATATTAGTGACCAACTTCTATCAATGCAGTCAAAGCTACTGCAGGCTGATATAAACCCATGATAATTCCCTGACCTTTTCGATACAGGAAGCTTTCAAGAGTTTGCGCAGGCACTCTGGGACACGTCTTCAGTCAGATTCATATTGCCTTCCAATGTCCTTGCTTTTCTTGTATAAAACCTGTAACAAGACTTTTTTAGATCAGCATGGCAGGGTGATTTTACACTCAAAGCTTAGGATATACGTATGTGAAAATCAAAACACAAAGAAACAATGCAACAAAGAATTTGCACAAAAACTTTTTTCCCCTAGGGTGTTCTTTTCAGACTTTGTCTTATTTGAAATTTTTCAGTACGTGATGGTTTAACATAGCCGTCGAAAACTTTTCAAATGATGAGGTAATGTCCCTTCATTTAAAATCTGACCACGCCACTGAAACACTGGAGTTTTTTCATTTTCAAAATAAATGATCAAAAATAAAATAAATGTATGAAACAACCCAATTTGAAAGTGTAGCACATACCCACAGTTCATCCAAAAATGAGAAATGTCTACTAAGCCTTGAAATATATATTTGTTTTTTTTAACGCAACATCAAAGGAGATATCCTGCAAAATGTCTGGGCTGCTCTTTTCCACAAATTGATAACAGACTGTGATTTCAGCATGATCACACTTTAAAAAAAGAGCAAAAGTTACTGTTTTATGGCTATACAGACCACGGATTTCCAGACAGAAAGACTATATACACAAAACAATGTTGCAAAGTTTACCCGTCTGTGAAACAGTAAACAGTTCCTCTTCCTACAACACATTACACGCTACAGTCTTTTTTTGTCATTAAAGTGACTCTGAAGCATTAATTTCCAAAGCAAAGCATCTTCCCACACTAAATGTGGATTTCACAACTCATAACACATTATGCTTTCATTTGCAATGAGGGATGGATTTGTCACTCACACACCTTCACAAACTCACACCAGTTAACTAGTGCAATATCCATATTACTCAAATGCAAATCTATCTTTACAATACCTAGGCACACAGTTGACTGTGTTTGTGTGTGAAGCCTCAAACATTCTATTAGTGCTCTGGAAATTAGATCTCTGGAAGCATTACAGTAACTCCCATTCCGAACAATTAGAAAGCTACAGCTCTCACACAATAAATTCAGTGTGCTTGACAAGCTGTTCAAATGGAACTTCAAGCTTGTCAGAAGCTCAATTTGTCTGACTGTAATGAGTCAAGTTAATGTACAAGAAAAACACTTTTGACAGCTTCAATTAAAATTCTGAATGCTTCTTTAGGAATCAAATTTAATTACATGTTATTTTGCATATAATTTCCATCTTAAGTAACTAATAGTACAGTAACATCAACCTAATTTACAGGGCAACATTTAAAAAGGCATGATTTTTAACCATTAGGTTATAACCACCCCATTTAATACAGTACATTCTATGATTTTGACATTTTTATTTAGAACAAATTACAGAATAAGAAAAATAAAGGTTTTTTGTTTGTTTTCAAAAAAGGTATAACATTTTTCTCAGTGCTTTAAATCAGAATCTTAAAAAGATATTGATACATTTTCAATTGTAAAATACACTCTTTAATGCAAATTACACCCTTTTACCATTAATGCAACAGTTATAGTTATCTTCTATCTTCTATGACAGCTAGTATTAAAATATTACAATCTTTCAGCGTTTAAAATTTTGTGTAGTAGCCTTCATTGTTATATCAGGTAGTTAATCTCATCTTCTACATGGCCTGCTTTGATGGAATCAGTCACCCAAGATTCTCGAACAATTTTGAACTTCTTAATATAAAGTCGCCTCAGCGTCTTCAAGTCCAGAGCTCTTCTCTCACTTTCCACTATGACATGTGAGATTCCTTCCTTCAGTTTCTCCACAACTCTACCACCATGGAATCGGAATTCTAAGGCACGAGTGTCCAAACTTGTACCCCGGATGATGGATTTTGGATCTCCTAAGTCAGCACACCGGTCAAAGTATGCAGTGTAAGGCCTAAAAATGCTAGTGGGCAAATCATCCCAGGCATTCTCTGCTTCTATCTGTGCCACAGATGAGCATTCCGCTTCTGTGGGGCCAATCCTTTCAAAGACTTCCCTCAGCTGTTGTTCATCAGTGTCAACGTAATAGCTGTCTCCATACTGATCATACTCTTTAGCGAAGTGGTCCCTTGTGGAAGGTGACATGTGGATCATGTGACGTGGTTGCCATGGTATAACCTGCTTATTTTCCAGACACTCCAGCAGCCAAGTAGCCCACACCACGTCATGCTGGTCTGAGGAGATGAGGTTCTTTACTTTTATGTTCTGCACAGCTGCAATCACACAGTACGTGTCCTTTCCAGGGTTCTGCACAACAATGCCTCCACAGCGGGCCACAACTTTCTCAAGCTCTGCCTTGGAATGTTCATCATTGCCGTTTATCACACAGAACTCCACATCTTCAAACATATCCGTCTCTTTGGTGATTGCTGATAAATCCTGAGATTTAAAGTGGTCAATGACTCCGATTGTCTTCTTGGGCTTGGCTGCAAACTTTTGCTTCTTCTTCTCAGGCTGGTCCTCTTGGATATGTAGATGTCTGGATGCCAGCTTTCCAGAAGCTCTGGAGCGGAACTGGCTCAGTTCAGCCAAGGTCATGCACTGATGCCACTCTTTGTCTTCTCTGATTCTTTCTATTCTGGGGAAACGTAATGTGCAGTTTGTCTTATACATATCACTAGAGACGATCTCTGCTGCTTTGACCTGTAAGATCACAGAGTTGCGTGGTTCTATGTAAACTTCTGGTTTTTCTGTTCCACACAAGATGGCAGCTGGAGGATTATTTTTGCTGTAAACTTTCCAATGCTTGGCCAGCTTCAGACCAAGATCGTACAGTTCTTTCATAGTGTAGCCTGATCCGATGCGGCAGAGGGTGTGGAACACCGTGGGCTTCTCCCCTGGACTCGGCACCTCTGCTACAGCACACAGAAAATGAGAGAGCATCCCGCTTCTTCTACCTTTACCCCAGTAGCCTCCCACTATCAGCAGATCAAGTTCATCCATCAGACCATCCACATATTCTGGCTTAATTTTCACCCATCCTTCACCCCGTTTATCTGGCTTGTAGATGGACATGGGATCCTTAACCATAATTCCCTCATCCAGATTGTCAATGGCCTCATTGAGAGAATCCACCACTTTCTGCATGGTTTTGCCTTCAGCTTTCGTGACCACCTGGATACGACCTTTGATCGGCGTGAAGACAGTCTCAAGAATTTCGTAGCGCTTCTTGAGAGGTTCATTTGCAAACTTCTGATTGTTTACCAACAAGACATCAAACACACAAAAGCAGGTTTGCAAATCAGACTCATCCATTAGCCTTTTAATATCAAATTTACTGCCCTTCTGCATGAAGGTCTCAGTTGTAGGGTTATAAGCCATCATCTCCCCATCCAGTATGCAGTTTACCACATGAGGTTTGAAGACGTTGTGAATGTATGGTGTGAGGGAGCCCTCTAGTGGAGAGGCTCCAAACTGTTGCGTGTACTCATAAGAGTTTCTGGTATAGTATTTGTAAACATCTCCAGATTTGTGCAGCTGAATGCGTTCACCATCAAGCTTTGTCTCAATGTAGAATGGCCGGTTGCCCATTTGCTTCTCTATCTGTCTGACGTTGGCAACAGCGGCCAGCATTGGTTTAAAAGCAGAAAACAGATCAATGGAGACCTCACTAAGGGACACAGATGGATCATGAAGTTTTCTGCAGACTTTATTCAGATCTGTGGTGACATTGTAGAGTTCTGGTGCATCTGGATGGAAAACCTGAAGTACTGTCTCCTTGCTAATGCCAAGTTTCATGTCCTTAAGGAGCATTCTAATGAGCCACTTCTGTTCCAAAGCTGAACTCTGGGTTATCAGATGCAAAAGGCTTTTCTTCACTTGATCCTTCTGTTTGCTGGCATTGTTCATAGCTACGGAATCCAAGAAGTCATTGACTTCTTTAATGGTTAAATTCCCCTGACTTGTGCACCTTTTTTTCAGGACAAAGTAGGCCGTAAGGGCAAAGTCACCTGCTTCTCCTTGAGATGTAGTTGGAGCTCTGTAATTTAGAAGTTTGTTTGCCTCAGTTCCATTTTTAGGTAGGCCTAAAACTTCAATATACAGTTTGGCAAGCATGTTTTCTTTTATACCGTAAGCCATTCGCTCTCGCTCAAATTGAGGCACAATAAGACGCATGGCTGCGTAAAATGAATCCGTGGTATTGGAATTGTCCTTGTGAAGCGCTGCATGGAAGTTCCTCCAAGAATCGATAAAATCCTTTAGTATTTTGCCTTTGTCTGGTCGGAGTTTGGTCTTTTGGATGTTCTCCAGAACTGTGCAGAGGTCAATGAATGGAACTTGTGCAGCAACAGACGTCTGTGGTGTGGCATCAATTTTTGAGGCACCTTCCATTATTGCAGAGGACACCTTGGAGAAAAAAAAACATAGAGGAGTTTATCTAAAGAGTTTTGATACATGTGCTCTTTATTAGAACTAGTAAACAATTCCTCATATATGGAAATGTAATATATGACATACTTATGTTACCTATATGCCAATATAGAATTTTTAGATATGTACGTTCTCTGGGTAGATTAAGATTTAAGTTTATAACATACATCCCCACAGCAAAATTGTTTTGTACATGTGTTAATAAAATATATTTGATGATGTTTATATGGTTTTATACGTAGCAATCACATATGCCAACATTGTTTCTGTAATACATGTTTTAAACACATTTCTATCTTTTATATTTACTTTATATTTACATGTTGATATCATGTTATATATGTCAAAAATTATATTACACACATACACACATATATTGCTAAATATATATGCTAATATATAAAACTGTTCCCATTTCTAATAGGTTTCATTTATTTTTATTTCATATGACAAAATAATTAATATATGGAAATTTAATATTACATTTGCTTATGGGCTTGAAGCTCCCATCAGGTCATCTTTTTCTTTCTTAAACGAAATACTACTGCTTTCACAACGAAAATAACAAAGTAATGCATCACAAAATCGACATTTTAAGAAATTATTTAAATAAATTATATTAGTAAAAGTGGTGTAAAAATAAAGACAAATTATCGTATTTTGAGATTTTGTAAGCATTCAAACGCATTATTTTGGCAAATAAACAACATTTACATTGTAGAAAACATAACATAAATTGTTTACCTGTGAACGAAGACTTGTAGTACTTGTAGAAACGGCAGTCAAAGTCAGTTTCCGTGTTATTTACAGGATGTTTATCAATATATTTGATAAACAGTTTTCGTTACATATAACGGAATTATATATCCGCATATAATGTGATTTAATTAGCTTATCGTTCATGCTATGTTATTTTATGAATGCAGTGAGTCTTATGAATTCCAACTCCATCGACTGTCAGGAAGTTTTTTATTGTAACACAAGGCAGTTACTTCTTCTCCTGGTTTAATGGACACTGACAAACAACTTTACCGCCACCTACAGTACATACAGATCCAGGGGTTACAATGGGTTTAAAAACATTTACTGTTTGATATTATCAAATACCACAATTTTTTGTTTGTTTGTAAACAAAATGTTGTCTTCAATTTTTCCACACAGTATAAACGTGTCTTACATAAACTATATAGACTAGCTGCATTTGAGGGTCCATGAGATGAAAAGGTTTGCAATATACAGTACTACACTGACAAGTGTCCCTAGGTCTGTCAGGGCCCATTCAGTTGGTGCTGCATTTTTTTTAATGCCCTAGACATGTTTTAAAGGGACAGCTCATCCAAAAATGAAATTTCTGTCATCATTTACTCACCTTCAAGTTGTACCAAACCTGCATGATCTTTGCTCAAAGCAAAAGAAGATAATAAAGAAGATTTTAAAGAATGTGTGTAACCAAACAGCTGATGGTCCCCACTGACTTTCATAGTATGATAATGATATATAATGGTAAGAACTGGGGATCAGAAACTATTTTAGCTGATTAAAAAGACTGCATTGGTCACGTTAATCACAACACTGAAACAGATACTACCCCCTAACCCTACACTAAACCATAACCTTAACCTTAGTATAGAGCAGATAATGCTTTCTGAAAGAAGCATTACTAGCGATTGACATCATTGGACCCATTCATGATTTTTCTGAAGTCTTAGTGACTTTTACTGACAGATGATTCAGCTGAGCAATGAAA
>JAHKKF010526828.1:0-42963 GCA_019740295.1 Labeo calbasu
TTTTTTTTTTTTCAGTGGCAGAAACAGGCTTCCATACTTTTCACCACCTACTGCCAAAACAGTGTAAGCTGCAGAGAAAGTAACTGAAAAATCCCACCACTAATACACAGACTGACAGTCTGGAACACGCAAGCACAGACAAGCAGGGTGATACAAACTTCATTGAAAAGTCTCATTGTTGTACAATCTTAAAATCAACAATCATTAAATACTTCTCAGCCAATCAGATTCAAGGCACGAAATCACCTGTTTGTATAATAATCCATACAACACTGCAGGAAGGCTGCAGCAGCTCTTTCAACTTTGAATAACACCAGTCTGTAACCAGATAATACACAGTGGCCAAAACCTACTTCCAAACAAGTCAGCATACCATTTCTAAGTAATGAGCAACACGTTAAAAGTATCAGCAGGGGCTGTTGATGGAAAGAAGTTGCATAGGAAACAGCGTCATTCTGTGCAAGCAACGCGTGCTAATGCCAAGCACTGCTGTGACGCTGGTTTCACATTACAGGTCTCACTGAGCAGTCTCTCTGTGGTAGACCAAAAGATTTTCACCACAGACACTCAGAACTCGCAGAACAAGGTCTGTGACAACAAACAATGCAGTCAAGAACAGCAGGATTCAAACAGTCAGCCGGAAAGGAAACAAACTTCAAGAAGGGAATGAGTCGAGAACTTTCTATTTAAAACAGGTCAAAACTTCCCTTGAAGTTTTCAAAAAGCTAACTCTGGAAAAAAGCCAGATGTATTGAACTAAAAAGGGTGCTTTAATGGTTTTGGGAGGTTTGTATTCTGTTACAAAGGTGCTGACAATAATAAATGGTGCAGGAAAAAAATGTTCTGGAGTGTACAGACTCATTTAAGCTTGATAGAATGAACTTAATGGCTTTCCTCAATCATTTTTTTAGCTGCAACCCACACTGGCTTCGATAAAAGACCCAAAATAACATAACTGGCCCACATTCAGAAATTACACAATACGATAGTCATAGACAACCAACCTGGGAAAACGCCAGAACAGAGAGGCCTATACATAGTGTCAAGTCACATGCTCAGAGCAGCTGCAACATAGCAGCAATAAACCAAACGCCAATGTGCAATAAGACAGTAAACAGACTGTATAACTACCCATTTTAAAAAAGGTTTATTCTTTCTAAGAAGGACTTTTGATTATTCATCATTTCTTTGTTCACACTTCTGCAATTACCTATATGCCTAAACCTACTTGACAGATCAATCTTGTTTATCCTGTCTGAAAAAAAGGTGGTGTGAGGCTTCACACTGGTAATCTCTTTTTATTTGTGTTCTGTTGTGCACACATTCTCATTATTTAAGGGAGAAGTTCTTGTAGCGACATCTAGAGAACATTTAAGATTATGGAGTTGTATGTCAAAAACCTCCAAATGGATTCTACATCTCAACTCACAGAAGTAACCTTTCTGATTATGCTCAGACTTTTACACAATAATGGACTATGTGTCACAGTAATCATTTGCTGTTAGTTCTTGACATTATGTCTGTTTTAATACTCCAGTATAAGCTGTTTCTGTTGTTTGCATGTGTCAGGAATGACAGAAGGTCAGTTTTAGGCCCACTAGAGGAGTAATAAAGATAGTCGAATTCAGTGCAATCATGGTTTTTGGCTGGGGTGAAGCTGTTGTTTACTCTAAAAAGGCTTACCCTGCATTATTGCTGACTGCAGTCAGGCTCTTAACTCGTGTCTTCAGCAAACTGTTGATCAGATTTTCTGGAATACCGCACAGGCCAAAACCTGTAAATTAGGGGATAGGAGGAATTTACAAAATGATTGACGTCAGCTATTTACCAAGATGCCAATAATGTCAATGTAATATAATATATACAATAAAAAGAATAGTACGCCATTTAATAACTTAGTACGATAAAAAAAACTTCAATGACACCTTCAACTGATTAAATAAAAACATCTACAATGTAAATAAATACAATTCAAATAAAAGCTCAAGAATACTACCTTAATAATAAGAAGATATATAATCATTGTATAATTTTGAGATCCATCTTTTGACACTGAGGACAACTAAGGAAATCATATGTAACTATTACAGACGGTTCAAACACTCACTGATGCTCCAGAAGGAAAAACAATACATTAAGTGCCAGGGGTGTAAACTTTTGAACACAATAAAGATGTTGTACAGCTTTCGTATTTTGCCTATATATCAAATTTTTTCATTGAGTACTGCACTTCAGAAATTGCATGTTTCCCAGAAGACAAATTAAAAAAAAAAAAAAAATCTTCAAATTCAAAAAGTTTTCACCCCGGCTCTTTATGCATTGTGTTTTCCTTTTAAAGCATCAGTGAGCATTTGAATCTTCTGTAATAGTTGCATGTGAGTCCCTCGGTTGTCCTCTGTGTCAAAAAATGGATCTCAAAATCATACAGTTATTGCTGGAAAGGGTTCAAATACACAAAAAGGCTGAAAGACTATATGTAAATGTCTTTTATGTGAAATGTTATTCAGGTCAGTACTAATAAAAAAAAAATAGCATGCATATTGTATGATCCCTCTTATTTTGGTAAAATAATTATAATTCCGCAAGGTGTATGTAAACTTTTGACCTCAACTGTGGCCAAAACGGAGAGAAAAATATGCGTTTTCAAACAAAAAGGTCTACATCTCCCTCATTTAACACACTTGATTCAACTCATCAGCTCATTAGTACAGACTGAAAGACTTGAATTGGATTTGACCTATGAAGAGACATACAAAATGTGGGGGTTCCCCAGGACAGGTTTGAGAAGTGCTGCTCTAAGTAATAAGCAGACAGTTAGGATGAGTTGCTAATAAAAATTATAACCCTTACCTCCCACAAGAATAGTCGCTCCGTTAGGAATATCTTTGACTGCGTCTAGGGGGTCTGAATAAAACTGCCCGGACCGTTGACTTGAAGTGGAAAAGTAACAGCCACACGTCTGCCAACAACAAGCATTAAGCAGAATGAATGAAGTAGACTGAACACAGGCAGCAACTTCAAAGCGTCAGTGAAAAAGATTTCCACACTTGAATTTACAGCCAGTGAATCTTTACTACAATGGAAATATAATATATTTAGCTTCCTGTCAATCTTCTACCTAAATTTCCATTGAATAAAATCAAGTGTTTGTGCAATTCCATAGTAGTAGTGGTTTGAGGAATACAGCCTAGTGGAAAACAAATACTATAAAGATCAGTGGTTGAATTTTCTATTCACAGGTACTGCGCCTCTTCAGATGTTAACCATTTACAATGTAATCCTAATTATGCAGAGAAAATTAAATTAAAATAAATGTCAAAAAACTACAACAGTTTGGCAATTTCCCATGCTGATATGCACATGCTAAATAAACCTTGGGAATACAGCCAAGACGTCCATTTCATCTATATTGACACAACAGTGCTTTTGACCTCACAAATGCTCCACCAAAGGACAAGGAAACAACTGAACACTCAGCCTCAGTAAATAATTCATATGCTTTGTTTTTGTATATATGGCTATACAAAGTTATAGTTATGATCTAATCACCATAAAATCTCACTCAAAGAAAACATATATGATCACCAACCAGTGTTACTCCTTGAAACAATCATTCCAAGGTTTCTGCTCTGAATGTTTACAGAAGAACTCAGTGAACCTCACTGGCACTGAGGCACATGACACATGGCATGGGACTGTGTCATATAGATATGACTTCAAAACCCAGGCTTAGCGGTCAGGGTTTGGAAAATTCCTCTCCCTGTTCTGAGAACTAGTTATTGTAGCTGTCTAATTCACATGTTGTGTGATAGCTATAATAAGCCAAAACTAGTGGGTGGAACAAAAGGGGAGGTGTCCGAGTAGGAGAGAGTAGAGTTGGGTTACTGTTAATCAAACAAAAGTGTTGGCAATGCTGTCAAGTTAGTGTCCTAATTTTCATGAAAGTTATTGATAAAATTTGTGGTGCTTTTGTGTCTTATGACAGAATTGCTTAGTGACCATGTTTCCAGGTCAACAATAAAACGAATACATCAAAACAAACATGACTGGTTGTGACTGAAAAATCAAGGTCAAATGTATGGTGATTGTCTATAAATAGATTGCTGAGAACACAATACAGCACAAAATGACTAGATTTACTAGTCTCTGAGACAAATGCACAAGCTTTTCATTCAAATGAACGTAAATGCGTTGCAACACATCTTTCTTTTAAACTCCTGCACACACATCCTATATATGACTATTTATACGCTTCTAATACGATCTGCATGTCCATTATGCAGGTTCAAAAAGAGGCAAAAAAAAAAACTGAAGCACCGACCGTTTCAACATCGTGCAAAATTTCGGATGCGACGTCTTTTTGTTTGTAAACACTGACCTTGCCAACTGAGAATCGCGAGATGTTCGTCTTGATCGTCGCTGTCACATTTCTGATGATCACATTCTCCACTCTGGATAGCGCTTTAAGAGTAGCCATGTCTGCGATTACAGGCCTAATTTTGTGTATAGTGAATGATGGTGACAGTATGCCCTCGTTGATCTCAGAGAGGCGGGAATGAAGTACGCAAAGGAGTGTTGGGGGCTCGTTTTGCTTATTTGCATTTAACCCTCTCACCACCATCTAGCAATTTCCGATTCATTCTTAGGAGTCGGATCTTTTTTAACGTGTCGCTTCCTCACTCTTTCAGTCTGAACGTTTCGTTCACGAATCGTAGCCTGCATCCCAATGTGCATACTATCCATCCTAAATTCTATGTGATACTCGTAATTTTCAATATTTTTAGGGCAGATAGGGTGGATAGTATACACATTGGGATGCAAGGGTAATGAATCTTTCGGAGAGGTTTCGGTTTTAGATTTGAACAACGCAGCTGAATCACCGAAAGCCGATGAATCTTTCTTTGAAGTGATTCTTTAAAATGAACTGTTTGAAAGAACCGGTTCGCGGAAATGACTCCCATTCATAATTGCTTTCAATATTTCAATCCACAGTTCTCAAAACACACAGTATTATGGAGATAAGCGTAGACAAGTAAGCTCTCGCTTTGATGAAAGTTCCAGGCGTGAAGTTTATTAATGAAACGAAAGAACAAAACATCCCTGTAATCCCCTGCACGTGAGTAATCGCACGCTCGTCACGTGACTGTCGTTTGCAGTCATGGCCGACGACTACAGACGAAGCGTCGAGCTGGAGAGGAGGATTTTTGAGTTAGATAACAAATGTGCCACTCTTCGGACGGAGAAACCAGGTAACTGGGAATCATGTCGTCAACTGCGCAAAACCAGCCGCTCGTTTTTATAGAAAATACACGTTCGTTGGTAGAATCAGCCCGGTGTTGTCATCGTTAGCTAGTTAGCTTAGCCGCTCTGCGTTAGCATTCCTGCGAATCACAACAAACATTTTCCTGCCCTGCTATTACCCCGTTTTCACGGCAAATGTTTGACTAACTAGTTTACACGAACACGGTAGTAGTTATACTAAACCGCAAGCTGATGCAAAACGTAAATCACGTTTGTTGTGTTCTGCAATTTTTTACATTGTTTGGTTAGCTAGTTAGGTGCAGTTTGCATAAACTGAGGGAAGTCGCATGTGGTCAAGCAATGATGCAGAACACAATGCACAAAATAATATAAAACACAACACGCGTAGTTATAGTTATTCTGCAGTGTAATATCACGACTTTATATTAAGTAATTTAAGCGGTAAATAGAAATTTAACTGACTGTCAAACTCCTTTATCAGATTTATTCTGTGAATATTTTGCTTGTTTCTGCCAGACAAAAGGGCACGTTAATATAAAATCAGTCAGAAGTACATGATTAAGTTATTACATGTCTGTGCTGTTTATTTACTTGTAGTCTGAAATGATGCAAATTATTGCACTGTTTCTGTAAAGGTACTTTCGTTTTAGGACCTGCCTTCAGTCGTCATGCATTGTGGTCTCCAATTGTTTTAACTGACTGATTCTCAGCAATCAGATTTGTTGTTTTATACGAAAAGCTGTACTTACGGTTACAAATTTACATTCACTGAAATTAAATAAGTGTAATATTTTCTGTTTAAAGATACTTTTGGAAGCCTGATTCCAGTCATTTAGGGCCAATATTTTGCCAGAACAATATATAACCTCTGCTGTTTTTCTTAGACCACCAACTGTAAACTCAAATGTTGTATGTCCTTTATTATTTAACATATTGTTTTTTCTTCCTAGATGATGACTACTTACAGAATGCATCTTCCATACTAGACAAGTTGAAAACCTATTATAGACATGGAGGAGAGAGCAGCAGCCTCCCTAAACTGCTGCAGGATTATACACAGGTATAATATACATAATACATAATATACATACATATATACATAATTTTCCTTAAGCATAACATGACTATATATTATCATGCTGAATGTTTGAATAATACAGTTAATGACATGAAAAGATTGTTAAATAGCAATTGAATTTCATTTTTGTCTATACTTTTGTATAAGCATGTACCCTGTCACTTTTCACTGTCAGATGTAAAGGTAACAAAGTAGTCAAGTATTATTTGAACATGCATAACAGTTTATTTGAAATTTGATTTTTTTTTTTTACAGATTAGCCTTTGATAATTCATTTATTTGCGATATGTTCTAATGCAGTTAGGAAGGACTGCATATTCAAGTCAAAATGTGGCATTTTTCAGAGCAGCTTACGATGAATGCTTCACGTTTATACCAAGTCATCAAGCATTGTTATTGATTTGTAGTATTGTTGTAGATGGTTATATTTACTCATCTGTATAAATTCAAAATAGCAAGTTGTTTATAATCAAAACTCCAACATTATGCAATTGTTTTTCTGGTTAAACAATAAACTCTATTTGGCATTTAATTCCAGGCTCTCACAGAAAGGAAAGACTAAGGGGCTGTTCACACAGAACACATTTTTGCTTCTAAAAATGCTAGACGCAGCCCTCAGGAATGATTTTTTTTTTAAAAACGCATCGCTGAATGTCTCCTCCACCATGTTGCCATCAAATAAAACAGTTGCCATGCCAACTTGCTACTGTAAACAAAAGCTGGCATTGTTTGCCCCACCTCCAGAGTCTTCTGATTGGTCCAGTGTTTTGGAACTGAAATTGATGAGTGGCGCTACTTATAAAAGTCTAAATTCTTTTAACTTGACACAGTGTCTTAAAAACATGGCACTCGTGCAAGACACTGCAAGACACATGAGCACAACGGTCATACACAAACATCTAGTTCATGTTTACATAGAAAAATAATCAAAGTATTGGACTGGAAAAACGCATTTTGTGTGAACTGCCCTAAGAACATTATTTAAAGGATTAGTTCATTCCTGAAATAAAAGTTTCTGATAATTTACTTACCTTCACGTCATCCAAGATATTCATGTCTTTCTTTCTTCAGTCTGGAAGAAGTTAAGGTTTTTGAGGAAAACATTCCAGGATTTTTCTCCATATAGTGGACTTTAGTGAGTATCAGCGGGTTCTACATGGTCCTACGTCACACATGAGATGACCTATCCAATGTGGCTACGTAATGCATGAAGTCAAGCTAATGCAAGACAAGCATTTGTGGGATCATGTAGAGCCCTTTGAAGCTGCATTAAATCTGCAATTTGGACCGTCAACCCATTGATCCCCATTGAAGTCCAAAATCCTGAAATGTTTACCTCAAAACCCTTTTTTTTTTTTTTTTAAACTCTGCAGATACCTTGTTTTAGATGAAATGGCTCATATGGCCCATTGTTTTATTTACTTTTCTGCAGGTTGTCTTGGACATTACATTCTATGAGGAAAACAAGCTTGTAGATCAGGAGTTTCCTGAGGACACTTCTCCTTTTAAAATCCAGCAGTTATTACAGGACTTGACAGAGCCA
Organism: Labeo calbasu; assembly: GCA_019740295.1. Classification (NCBI taxonomy): domain Eukaryota; kingdom Metazoa; phylum Chordata; class Actinopteri; order Cypriniformes; family Cyprinidae; genus Labeo; species Labeo calbasu. The sequence continues at coordinate 7,884 of JAHKKF010526828.1, forward strand.
GAGGTGTTAGCAGGGCGACTGGTACCTGCACAAGAGGTGTTGTATTTCTATATCTGTAGCATTCATACAGCATCCACTCTCGCTGGTTAACAGTTTTAGTTTTAGTCACAGACCACCTGTGACTTTACATGTGGGCGTTCAGAATAAATATTCTTTACTCTAAACACAAATAGCATAAATTAAAACCTTCAGGTCTATATTTTCCAAGTTTAATTGGCATAGACTGAATAAGATTAGTAACTGTTGTGTGATGCTGTGTTTTGTTTTAGGTGCAGTCTGTGCTGGGGCTGGAGCTGCTGGAGTGCCTATACTGGAGGCGTGGGGCATTATTATATATGTACTGCCACACACTACACCAGCGCAAGCAATGGATTAAGAAGAACAAAGCCACATTCCTAAAGGTTCTTTCCCCAACCTTTCACTCCACAGTGCCAGTTTTAGTGGCCATGACTTGAGTAAGTGTTGCAATGCTCCGTGTCTTCACAGTGTCTTCAAGAAGGTGTGCGTTACCTTATGAGAATGTTGCAAGTGAGGAACTCAGTCAAGCTGAACGATGGTGTGGTTTTTCATGACTCTGCAACCGCCAATTTTCTGGCAGAAGGTACATCTTTGCAAATGTACTTTCTGTTGTAAAACTAAAAGACTGATTGATTTCTGTGACGTTTTGTTTGGAATTTGGCAGCTGAAAACTCCAGATATGCAAGTCATTGTGCACACAATATGCACTGACTTCAGATTGTCTCTCTGTGTATGACACATCAGGCATTGTGTCTCTGCAGGGACGGATTTTCAAAGCATAAGATTTACAGCATTAGAAACATATCTAAGCCAGTGGGTTATCAGTATCTTCAAACATCTAAGTTAATTTACGAATGAAAGTGTTTTGATTATTATTATTATTAGAGAGATGTGTAGCCTGAAAACTCTACCCCTAGTGTTTGCATTAATTTATAGCAACCAATATTTTTGAGATTTACTGAACTTCATTATGATTAACGTGCTATATGTGACCCTGGACCACAAAACCAGTCATAAGTAGAAAGGTATATTTGTAACAAAAGCTAAAAATACATTGTATGGGTCAAAATCACAGATTTTTCTTTTATGCCAGAAATCATTAGAGTATTAAATAAAGATCATGTTCCATGAAGATATTTTGTAAATTTCCTACCGTTTATGGTTAGTAATATGCATTGCTAAGAACTTAATTTGTAATTTGGACAACTGTAAAGGGGATTTCCTCAGAATTTTTAATTTTTTTTTTTTTTTTTTTGCAACCTCAGATTCCCGATATTAAAACAAGTTGTATCTTGGCCAAATATTGTCCTATCCTAACAAACCATACATCAATGGAAAGCTTATTTATCGATATATATATCTCAGTTTTTTTTTAAATGACCCTTATGACTGGTTTTGTGGTCCAGGGTCACATATAATAATAAATTAAATGCCAAGTTCTATGAAGTCATAAAGCTTGGCAGTCACTGTCTGGAAGGAGACAATTGAAGTTTTTAGACATCTATTGTTGTGAACTTTGGAGGTTAACAGGCAAGATGCAATGAGATGCTTAGAGTCCTATTTATTAATTCATGTTAAAACCAAGCATACTATGCTATTTTAAGAGAATATGATGTACTAATCAAAATTAAGTGTTTGTAATAAATGTGTATTTTTATTCTTGTCAAAACTGACTTGTTTATTTTTCACCCCCCCATTAGGTATCTTTTCTGATACTCACTTGCTTACAATGATGTACATTGGTGAGATGTGTTTCTGGGCAGTGAAATATGAGGACTGCAGCATGGACACCACAGAGCGCAAAGAGGACAGGCTTCATTTCCGAGATATCGGCACACAAATCCTCCATAAGTATGTGCTGGCATGCGAGGGGCCACTTCAGGGTCAGGGCTGGAACACAGAGAATGCCAAGGAGATCCTTAGTATTTTACAGTAAACCTGGAGAGAGCTTTTAGGAGAGGAGATTCACAAAATCTCATTGTTCTGAAGCTAGCAAAAAAAAAAAAAGTAAACACACACAAACAAACAAACAAAAAGATTAAAAAAGAAAATACTGAAAACAAAAAAAGGCACTTATCTTCCGGTCCAGATTTGTTTTCTGGACGTGTGTTTTCGCTGAGAATGTGGAATAATACTTCTAATGTAAAATATAAACAAATAACTATTTGTTTAAGGAAAAAAAGTTCCAGCTGAGAAACATCACAACTTTTTATTTATTTTAATTTTTATTTATTTATTTTTAATTAATTACATTTATATATGTCATTTATATATGTTAAAAAAGAAATGGTACAAAGGAGGGGAAAAAATGCAGGTATATGTTGCATATTTAAGTATTCGTGACCATTTTTAAGTATGGACCTTTTCTTTTTAATAACATCTTTGTATATGACACCTCTTCTGCTCACTTATTAAAAGTTGCGTCTTTATTCCTTTCATTGACCAGATGTAATGTTCAGAGATGGGAATTTGGATATTTTGATAGTATACTTTTAAAAAGCTAAACTTTTTGGTCATATTCTTTTTAAAATGAAGTTCATTTTTTGTTTTTTATGTCTTCATTGAAATAAATTTTGGGTTAAGAAATGTTGAAATGTGAATGTCTGAGTGGTATTTTGATTTCACATTTATAAGATGTTGTTACATCAGAGTCCCCAGTAATTATCAAAAGGTTTTCAGCTAAACCTCAGGTTGTGACTGTATTTTATATTCCTATTGCTAACCTTTTAAAAACTAACATCCTTAATTTAAGCTTTAAAGTGAAACAATTAAAAAAAGCATTATGATTTATTTAACAGCCCAGCTTGCTAGCTCTGGGAAGTGTAAACACTTGTGGTGCTGGTGTAGTTTTCGTAAGACAATATTTCTTTAAGAAAATGGAAATCAAGCAGTCTTACCATCTTACATTTCAATTATTAATTAACGGCAATGCCACATAATGTTAGTGGCCTTTAACATCATTTAGTTGATGTCAAAGTACCATATTATAAATAATGTATATGTACATATGTATTTGTGTGTGTGTGCATATTATATATATACACCCACCCACACACACATATATATCTATCTATCTATCTCTCTCTCTCTCTCTCTCACTCTCTCTCTCTCTCTCTCTCTCTATATATATATATATATATAAAATACTGTTGTTTTCTGCAAACTGTAAGTATAATATATAGGTAACTGGGTCACTAGAACAATTTTCTTCACAGTATGTCCATATGAAAGACTAGGGTTAAAACAAATCAAGGAGTAAGCACAATAATTCAAACATTCTGTACAAAAATAATTGGAATTTTTTTTTTTTTACACTGCTTTTAAAACTATTAATCTGTTTAAATGTGATTAAATCAAATTAACCATTTTACATTGAAAAACAAATGGACAATGGACTGTTTTTTTACTTCGTCATAAATTGTAAACGATACAATTGCCAATTAAACATTTAGTGTGTGTTTAAAAGCGATTTATTTAATTATATTTTTATGTTTGATTTTTACATTGATGACTTTATTTTTACGTGTCACCCCTAGTCTTCCATATGTCCTCTGAAAAGCTAAACATGATAGACCTTGCTTTAGCGTCGATTTCCAAAACTACAATTCCCACAATGCAGTACTGTGCGTGACGTTCCATAACACGCCTATGAAAACACGAGAGACGTGTAACTTTGACAGTTCCGGGAAAATTCACAGGGTTACTTCATAACTGAAATCGTGATTAATAGTTAGCTGATATGTCATGTAATGAAATTAAGCAAATGTATTAACGCCGTTGCTCTATTAAAAAGTTACATATAGAAATTTTTCTAAGAAATAGTTTACAAATAAGAGTCAGAATGCTGAGCCGATCTATAGTCGTGCAAAGTCTCAGGAGTATTAGAGATAGGTTTTTTGATACAAGACGACAAAAAAACGAGCAAAGTGATGGTCAGGGGACAAGTAATGACGTCACGGGCCCATCTCTGGATAACCTGTCGGTAAGGCACGATTTGTTTACATATTTATTTACCTGACGTTTCATTAAAAGTACAGATTGTGGCTATGTTCCGAATGGAATACTAGCTTACTACGGTACGTACAAACTACTGCACAGTATACATTGTATACTGCTTACTGAAACACTAGGCGTCATATTAAGAATATACATTATTACATATATATCATCCATCAAACGAGAAACAGAAATGTGAAAAAAAAATCACAGTTGCTATTACTTCATTTATCACGTGCATTGAGTTGTAAGATACAGTATTGTAAACAGTAAGCCCTTTTGTTTACCACTCATTTTACTGTGCACAGTATAAATATTATATTCTGCAGTAATAGTAAGAGCAGTATGGTAGTATGCTCTGCCAAACATAGCCTGCATACAAATACAATATACTACAGACATTTACTGTATTTTTTTGATAAGCCTTGAATGAACCTACAGGTTTCTTGCCCAATGCCAACCATTTAAACCATAATAATTTTTTTCTCCAAAACACATTTTTTATCTTTCTTATCTAAACACACAGGTCGACATGCAGTTTCTTATTATGACCTTCCTGTCTCCGCAAGACCTCTGCAGACTGGGAGGCACCAGTACATACTGGCGGTCAATGGTTCGAGACCCTGTCCTGTGGAAGTACTTCCTGTTTCGAGATATGCCGCTCTGGCGGTCAGTTGACCATTTATCAGTGCCTCAGGTCAAGCTCACAGGCTCAGCTGTACTGGATGACTCTGAGATGCAGTTTGATTATATGGCAGAGTAAGTGTGGCACATAGAAGTATCAGAAATAATCAGCTGTAGGTGCATCCTGTTTATGTTGCATTGGTAGATTTTCTAAGACTATTCTAAAAAAATGCTAAATTATAAATATATATATATATATATACATATATGAATAAAAATAATAAAAGTGGTTTATGTCCTGTATTTAAAAACCCTTAATATTTACAGTAATATTCTCTTGAACACACACCTACAGGTATCTACGTGTTTGTCCAGCCTGTCGAAACCAGTGGCGACACCAACCCAGAGCATTTGAATCTGTGACTTCTTTCTTCCAGTCCTTTGTTCCCGTTTCAGAGCCACAGTTTGCCATGTTCGGCCCGGGGCTTGAGCAGTTAGAGGTTTCCCTCATGAATACAATCATATATTCCCCTCATATACTGCCTATAGCAGGAACACCTCAGCGTCAGATTGATGGTATTATAGTTTATTCAAGTCAGTTATTAAACTGAATACATTAATGTTGTGTGCTGTGGTTGCTTTTTTTGCACTTGACTTTGATGGGGTTTTTCTTCTTTCAGGCATTGGGTCTGGAATCAGTTTTAAGTACAAAGATCAGCACAGATTAAATATCGCAACTTTATATTCGACTAACAGGTGAGGAAGATGATATTACAGTCGAAGTCAAAAGTTTACATACACCTTGCAGAATCTTCAAAATGTAAATTTTATAAATAAGATATTTAAGATAAAAAAGTTTACATATAATCCACAAGAAAAAAAATAATAGTTCAATTAAATAATAAAATGTAAAATAAAAATAATAAAAATGAACCTGTTTACATACATTATATTCTTATTAATGTGTTGTTACCTGAAAGATCCAAATACACAAGGGTTCAAATACACAAAATGATGAAAAAACAAAGAATTTGTGAGACCTGAAGGATTTTTCTGAAGAACAGCAGGCAGTTTAACTGTTCAGGACAAACAACTATCACTAAACAAAAACAAAAAAACCCATGGATCAATTAGGTAACAACACAGTAATAAGAATCTAATTTATGTAAACAGGGTCATTTTTATAAATTGAACTATACACTATACACTATACACTATATGTAAACATCTTTTATGTGAAATATCTTCTATCAGGTCATTGCTAAATAAAAAATAACGTGCATTTTGTACGATCCCTCTTATTTTGGTAAAATAATTAACCTTTTGCAGATTCTGCAAGGTGACTTGTGTTGTAAATGTACTACTGTTTAAATGTTTGGGGCTGTAATTTAATTTTTTTTTTTTTTAAATGAATGTTTTTAAAGTGTTTTATGCAGGGCTGTTTCTGCCAAGGGATTAAAAAAAAATAAAGATGGTAATTGTGACTTTTTATCTCACAATTATGTGAAAAAAGTGCGAATTGCCAGATATAAACTCAGAATTTTCACTTTTTTCACACAATTCCAAATTTACATTTCGCAATTATGATTTTTATCTCTTAATTCTGAGTTATTGCAATTCCTTGTTTGTATGTTTGTTTGTTTTTTCTGCCATCTGAAAAAAAAATTAAAAAGGTAATTGCAACTTTTTAACTCACAATTCTGTTTTTTCTGTCAAGCAATTCTGCATGTGTATCTCCCAATTATGAGTTTATATCCCGCAATTTTAACTTTATATTTAAAACTTACTTTAAAATAAAGTAAAAAATGTGATATTTAATCTTTGCTAGTAAAATGTGAGATGAGTCACAATTACCTTTTTATCCTGTGATTGAAACTAGCTTCTATTGCCTCTTATGCTAACCAAAGCTGCATTTATTTGGAAATACAATAAAAACAGGAATATTGTGAACTATTATTAGAGTTATAAAAAAAAAATACCTGTTGTCTGTTTGAATATATTTTAAAATGTAATTTCTGTTATTATTTGATAACTATAAATGAAATATGTTTCTTCTATAACATTATAAATGTTTTTACAGTGACTTATGATCAATTTAATGCCTCCTTGCTAAATAAAAGTATTAATTTCTTTAAAAAAAAATCTTACTGACCCCAAACTTTTGAATGGTAGTGCATGTTTGTTTTTGTGTTTATTTGTAGCACGTTCTTTAAATCATTTTTAGTGGGATCTTATGTGTAAATGTGTCACATAATACAGTTTAAATGTATGAATGAGAGTCTGTGTACCTGTATTTAGGACAGAGCGAGAGAGAGCACGTCTGGAGAACCTCAATCTGCGCAGCAAACTCTTTGTCTATGAAGAGGATAGTGAGTCCAACATACCCTTAAGCATCAACCCCATGTTTAATCAAGTTTATCAAGCTGTGAATGGATTCATCTTTGTGGCCAATGCTGAGACAGAAAGAGGTATGATTGTCCTTTCTGAGCGCTGTTTTTAATTTAAAACTTTATGGTTAAATGCTTGAAATTAGTTTTGTACACAAATATAAATTGTGCCTAAGTATGAATTTCTTTAGTTTGCTGAAACATAACCCCAGAGTGCCTTTGCAGGTTATACTGTATATCTCTCTTTTATAAATTGAAGGAACAGACAGAGGGTGGGATGAGGAAACTGCCCAGATCAGGGTTGTGTTAGACCCCACAGTGGGTGCTGTGTCTCGCCCTATCCTGGTGCTCTCCTGTGTGTCTAGAGAGACAGCAGACAGACGTAGGATACATTGTGCGACCATTGCCCATCAGCTTCAGCTCAGCTTACTGCCCAACCCTTGGATGGTGAGACATCAAACAGCATCTGAAAACATAATCAAAGAATTTCTGACTGTAATATGTATTAAGGCTTCAGCATATGTTTTGTCATACTATAGGTTCAGGACACGACTGCAGAAACACTAACAGGACTGCTGGATGGTATTGATTGGCTGCTGAGGCACTCTGGAGTCAAGATGTAACTAACAAAAAATCTGAAAGCTGCTGAATCTATTATAAATGGATCCCATTCAATCATTTCATTATTCAAAATATACCACATACGTCACACCTTGGTTGTGCTTTTGGTGGCATCTACGGTCATACCATGACATTTGTTTACATAATTCAGTGAACTGTTTTGTACATTGCACTTTTTGATGTTGTCTTTAATTGACTTGTTAGTTTTTAGCACTTTTCATATAATTTTTTTAACCAGGGGAATTATGTTTATGTAGCTTTGAAGGCAATATTACACAAGCAAGAGCGCTATTGTACTGTACATCCACATGTCTGAGATTTGACTGTGGGCAGGTGATAGTCAGAATGAGAATAACATGTTATGATTGTGTTACAGTGTAGTTCAGTACAGAAAAAAGTTACATTTTACACAATTTTGCCTCTTATGTCCGCTCTTATATCCACCATCTCTAAACAAATTTAAACGAATCAGTGTTTTTTAGTAAACTGGTTGCATTAATGATTCATTGACTCATTTGTCATAGTCCAAGTGCTGTTGAACTAAATATGCAGATATTTGCTCTTGGAATATTGCTCGGCCAATCTGGGACTAACTGTTGCATAAATATGGTTACACAACATAACAGTTTCCTCTCCTTATGAAAGTATTTTGGGTAACCCTTATGAAAATTAACCATGGTTTTACTACAAATAAAACCAAAAAAAATATGGTTATTATAGTTAAATCATGGTAGCCACAAATTAACCGTGGTCTTGCTACACTAAACATAGTTTAACCATGGTATTTGAAGTAAAACCTTGGTTATACAAATGGTAATCAATTTTCGTAAGGGAAGTAAAATATTTACAATTTATAAGAATATCATTTGTAAGAGGTCAAATTTGACTGGGAATACCACAAGTGTAACAAGGTGGAGAAAAAAAGTCGCCAAAAAGTGTCCACTTTATTTTCCCCATAAGAACGAGCGCGGCCATTTGTAAATATTGTAAGTCTGTTCCGGTGTAATCAGCTTCCAGCTACTTTTAGCTGTACAAAAGCTCGTTTTGCTGCTTGATATTGCAGATTGGTGCATCTTAACATATTAATATATTATCTTAATTATGAACACACTGGTTTGTAGTGCAAACAGTTTTACCTTTTACTGCACTTTGTTGTTCTCGTATCTCGTTATTTTCCGACGGCAGCTAACGAACCGGAAGTCTCGCATATTCACAGAAAACGGCTTAATTTACTTCTACGTTGAAAATAAGTTGGATACATTTCCAAAAACGTTTTTGGTAAATTGTTATACTCTGCGTGAAAATCATTAAGTTTTAGTCCAATGTGTTCACATTAATTTGCATTTTCAAGCAAACAAAATCCTTATAATTCTCATAAATCGTTTTTAATTGTTTACTACGGATCATTCGTCAAGGTCTTCTAACTTCTGAAGGGTGTTTTACCTCGTTTGTCCACAAAGAGGCAGTATCCTCTGCTTTATTAAGATGATTTGTTGACAACAATAAGAACACTGACCTTGTGTAACTTGCTGCCCAGTTTTATTCAGGGTGGAGGTCATCCAGTGGCCAGTGTTCCAGAAATATTTAGGTATTGCTTTGTCTCTGTCTTCTCTTTGTCGGCAACTCCCTGCGGCCCTGTTCTCTTCCTCTGTTTAATTAAAGTGAAAGCCAGCCTATGCTTTCGGCATTTTACAGGGGTAATATGCTAAACTGAGTAATTAAGACTAATCCTAAAGTTCAGCCGTACTAAAGGCCACACTGCCACTGAGCATGCTTAAACTGTCAAACCAAGTCACTTGAAATGGTGAAAAATGGGACTCAATAGGAGGATAAAGGTTGCCTTGAAGTGCCTTAAAGAAATGAGACAGGAGTCATTGTCTTTTTTTCTCTTTCCAACATATTTTAAAGGTTGAGTGCTTGATAGTTTAGACAGGTGGGTTTTATATGAAGAGTGAGTCATTTCTGTGCACTGAGTGCACCGAGTACAGATTTTTTATTTTTTTTTGCTCTAAAATCCTTTCCGGGTAGAAGAAAATGTAAAAAAAAAAAAAAAAAAAAAAAAATTTAGTCCTTTTGTGTTTCCCTAGAGGAAGAACAGAACTGTTATTCTTGCAATCTCTTTTCTTACTCGTAAAATGATTATGTATAGCAATAATCATTGTCTTGGGAAAAAAGGATATTTTAAAATGAAATCGTAATTGCTGCAATTTGGATGCATTAAGTCTAACCTGAATGGTAGAGATGGCTGTCTGCTCTGTAATGAAATTTGACATAATGGAGAAAGTGTTGACCTTTCCGTATTAAAATTTTCTCTTTCATCTCCCCAGAAGCTCTTCCAAACAGTTTTCCTCCATGCATCCCTCTCTCTCACTCATGCTATGATTTCATGTAGCGAGACAGACCATGCATTGTCTGCACCCATAAAAAAGAAAGGCCTGAAATCTTTTTAGAACAAATTGCCCGCTGATTCTGATTATTTTAAAATTGCATGCATCGTAATTGCTCCCTAGTTTAATTGTAACTAAATAATTTGTTATTTCCAAATCTAGTGGGTTTTTCTGTTTTCTTCGTCCCATTAAGATAGATAGATAGACAGACAGACAGACAGATAGATAGCCCAGTTTGAATGTCATTTTCTGTATATTTGAGGCTATTTGTATTTATTCTTGACCAAACACCTTGATTTATTCATGCAAAAACAGTTTGTTTGACATTATGTCCTCATGTCAGAAATAGACCACCTAAGACAATTATATTCCATCCGAGTTATGCAGGAAAAAAGTTCAGTTTTCATGGATTATTTTAAAATGGCTAGATGGATAGAATGGATAGATAGATAGATAAACAGATCTATAGATGAAACTGCTGTAGAACCACTGCACTATAATTACAATCTAAACAAACACACTAGTATGAGCAATTTTTTTTTAAAGCACAAGCAGAATAGTCTTATCTTAGCTTTGTGAAACTATGCTACATAAAACATACAGTGCCTTGCAAAAGTATTCATTTCTTTCACAGTTTGTGTTGTAGCCTTATGTTAAACTGCTTTAAATTACTTTTTTCCCACATCAATTTACACTCCATACATCATAATGACAAAGCAAAAAACAGATTTGTGACAACTTTGCAAATTTATTCAAAATAAAACACTGAAATAAGTACATTTCATAAGTATTCATACTCTTAACTCAGTACTTAGTTGAAGCACCTTTACAGCCTCAAGCCTTTTTGGGTATGATGCAACAAGCAATTTTCTACCATTTTTCTCCTCACCTTTTCACCTCCTAAACTCTGTCAGCTTGGATAGGGTCTGGCAGACATTTTCAGGTTTCTCCAGAAATATCTGACTGCGTTCAAGCCATGGCTGTGGCTGGGCCACTCAGGAACATTCACAGAGTTGTCTATAAGCCACTCTTCCTGTGTGCTTAGGGTCATTGTCCTGTTGGAAGGTGAACCTTCTGGCCAGTCTGAGGTTCTGAATGTTCTGGACTGGGTTTTCATTAAGGCTATCTCTATATTTTGGTGCATTGAGCTTTCCTTCTACTCTGAAGAGTCCTTCAGTCCCTGCTGCTGAAAAACAGCTCCACAGCTTGAGGCTGCTACCAGGACACTTTACTTTTGACATGGTACTCTGCAGGTGATGAGCAGTGCTTGGTTACCTTCAAACATGATGCTTGAGGCTCATCAGAGCAGAGAAACTTGTTTCTCACAGTCTGTGTCCTTTACGTGCCTTTTTGCAAATTTCAGTTGGGTTTTCATGTGTCTTTACTGAGAAGAAAATTGAGTTTGGCCACACCTCCATAAAGACTGGATTGTTGCAGTGATGTTTGTCCTCCTTTCTCCCATCAAGCCCCTTCTCCATCAATAGGCCAGGAGCCCAGCTCTAGGAAGAGTCCTAGTTGTTCCAAGCTTCTTCCATTACGGATTATGGTGGCTCCATGCTTTTGTGAACCTTCAATGCAGCAGAATTTTTTTTTAAATCTTTCCAAGATCTGTGCCTTGACGCAAGCCTTTTTCTGAGCTCTTTTTCGGCATTTTCTGCTGTGAGAGGTGTGTGCCTTTCCAAATCCTGCTCATTCAAATGAATTTGCTATAGTTTATCTCCACTCAAAGTGTAGTAACATCTACAAGCAATATGAATGCTCCTGAGCTAAATTTCAAGTGTCCCAGAAAAGGGTATGAATACTTCTGCAATGGAATAATTTCAGTTTTTTACTTCTAATAAATTTGCAAGGTTGTTACAAACCTGTTGTGTGCTTTGTCATTATGGTGTATGGAGTTTACATTGATGTGGAAAAAAGTCATTTAAAGCAGTTTAACATAAGGCTCCAGCATAACAAAACATGAAAGAAATGAAGGGGTATGAATACTTTCGCAAGGCACTGTAGCTGCACAACACAGAAACAGCAAACGGGCTGAATGAGAATGTAAATTAATTCTCTGCCACCAGGTGGCGCCGCACTTTTAAACACTACATTGGAGGCAAGATGAAAAAAAAACTTTCCTGAAGACAGTTAGTTCCCCTCAGAGATACACTCATACAGTCCCCCAATTTAGTATTTTCTTCCAATATTTCGCACATTGTTAACAGTGAGCTGATCTGCCTGCTACAGTGTTTTCTCCTTTTTGCGTTCATCTTCAGCGTCTCTAGCTTCTGCTAACGGCCGTTTACAGTTGGTTTATTTGCCCTGTTAAAGAATTGGTTGTGTGTTATTAATAGATCCCTAACCATTAGTCAGAAGTGTATGCAGTTAACAGAGATTTCCTCTTTAATTCAGGATGCTGTCTATGTAGCCAATTGTACCAGTATGCGTTTTTTTTTTCATACCATGTGCGTAATTCAAACCGATTTACCGTTTGAACCGGTATATTGGCCAGCACTGCACAAGCCTTACAGGACAAATAATCAAATATGTTCCATCAAACAAACAATCTCATTTGAACATGTTGCAAGTAGCAAAGTGGACATAATTGCACAACGACTTTCATTTTGGCGAAGGATGTAATCCGTTCTGGACTAATCATAAAGTGAAATCCTGGGCCACATACTGACTTGTAGGTGTAAAGACAAAGAAAACATTACATTTATGGGCTGGATTCAATATCGGTGGCTTTAATGTGATTCAGCTCTGCCAAACACTTCAGCTGTATGAATACCTGTGGCATAGACCCGGCTCATCTCAGAAACAGAGCCACAGAGATAAAGAGGTGGGTCATGAACAACGTGACTAACATATCAGTTCTTATGTTAGTATGTGAGTTGTTTACTCAGATTTTTTCATCATGTCACAGTGGGTCAGAGTCTACAGAGTAGCATCTCTTTTCTGATAATGTATCATGTTTTTTCCACCGTTATACTCAAACAACTATTTTTCTGTAAAAGCTTATAATGTTGTTGTTTTCTATCTGCGAAAATAATTAATCCTATTTTCTCTTCGGATGATACCTGTGGTATCCACTAGCGTTGTTAGGGTTACCATTCTCTTCAAACAAGATAACAGAATTAAGCAACAGGCCTGCAGTTCTGGTCATATGAGAGTATTTTTGTATTTCTAACTTTTCCACCTTTTACATCTATATTCATGTATTATACCTACAGTGTCATTTCTATTCTGTTGGATTAACAGCTATATTTTACACATGGCCCAATGTTCTCTCACTTTCCCTCATACACACCCATTTTTCACCGTCGATTAGAACTAAACATCTTATTTGTATTCCTCGACGTTAACCTTCATTAGAATCATCCATGTGCAAGAAAATACTAGGAAAACATTTCATTTGCATACTATATTAAAACAGTGACAAGGACTGGGATGCTAATTGCTTTGTTTTTACTCACCCACTGAGACTGGCAGCAGGTGGGTAAAAACATCTTATTTGAGTTCAACGGCCTAATAAACATTTACACCAGTGCTAATTAAATCATTCTGATTCAGTGTTCAAATCTGACGTTAGTCAAGTTATTAAGGGATAGTTCACCCAAAAATGAAAATTCTGTCATTAATTACTCACCCTCATAAAACCTTCGTTCATCGTTCAGAACACAAATTAAGATATTTGTGATCAAACCCGAGAGCTTTCTGACCCTGCATAGACAGCAACACAACTGACATGTTCAAGGCCCAGAAAGGTAGTAAGGACATTATTAAAATAGTCCATGTGACATCAGTGGTTCAAACCTAATTTAATGAAACTACGAAAATACTTTTTGTGTGCAAAGAAAACAAAAATAACGACTTTATTCAACCATTTCTTCTCTTTCCTATCAGTTTTCGATGCACGTTCACAAGAGTACCACGACGCATGCGTGTACATTCCTTTGCTTAAAAACAAGGTTTGGCTTTTGGACAAACTGGTTAAATTAGGTATGTACTGTAACTATGTAACATGTGGACAGAGTCACAGAAAAATCAGTCTTCAAATGCCACTCATCAACCAGATCTAGATTTCAGTTCTGTTTTAATTGTTGATTGGCCAATCAAGTTTATATCCTGTCCAGTGTTGCCAAGTTCACGGTTTTCCCGCGGAATTGGGCTACTTTAACACTGTTGGTGCAGGTTGGTTTTCATGTTTGTGGGTTGAAGTGACGCAGTACCATGATATTTAGCCCCTGGATTGTGAATTTTAACAGGGAAACCCCTACAAAAAAATTGTATTTACCCCCGAATGATATTTTTACTGGTGGGCCCCCCTCAAAATGCGATTGGGCTAGTTTTGGGCTAATTTTGAGTAGAAATTGGGCAGTACAATAGACATTGGGCAAACAATATATTGCAGCATCTGTATTGATGGTAAATTTGTTGAAATTAATAAAACTATTATTTTTTGTAATGTACAATTAAAACTATATAAGTTACATATACAAAATATTATATTATTGTAGGACTACCATAGAATATATGATGATTCAGTTTACATAACTTTCATAAATTGAATAAAAACAGAAAAAAGCAAAAACACGATGCATATTCTTTATTCGTCATTTTGTAGATGTAGAGTTAAAAACATCGCTGAATTTTATGCAGAAATGTTAAATCGCCATCTTGTTCCGACCAAAGTGACCTGAACGCACCTGACATGGTAATTACGATTTGTCAACTCGTAAGTACGGAACGTCCCAGGAGGACTTGAATGCAGCATTAGACCACGTTCGCACATCAGCAGAATACGGTTGTCAGTCCTGTATTTGAGTCCTTAATACGGTTACGTTCACACACAGTACGGTTATGTACGGGTGCTTGTTTCATGTGTGGTCTCGGTAACTTACAGTGACGGAGAAATGAGCTGCGTGTCATCTGAAAGTCCTATATAAAGCCTCCACCGGAGCCGCTCCCGTCAGTTTTGTGTTCTGCGCGCAACTCAAATGCTCCGCTCTCCACCAAAATATAAAAGCTGCTGTTGGTTAATGAAGGTTTGATGGATAAACTCGCGGCTCGATTGGACTCTTGTCGTATCAGAAAGTGATAAGACTTTCATAGTTTACAGACGTCGCCATCTTTGATCAGTGTTGCTACGGGCTCTCTTGCACGTTCATACAGACAGTATTCGGGACGCTACTGTTAGCTGCTGTGTGAACGGGACATTTCGAGACTCATAATACTAACACACTTACTCACATAAGTAAATGCGGTTGTCAATCCCAAAAACTGACATTGTGAACGTAGCCTTAGAAGAGAGTTACATCCGAGAGCATTTGAGGCATTTTTCAGGTACCTAAAAAGGGTAACAGCTGATCTGCTGAATGTGGATGGAGGTCTCATTCTGTCTCTATTCCTGTCCAATAATCTGATGTTTCCCTTTTCCCTTTACACCTTTACTGTCATTTCAATTACGCAACAAATTATACAAATAATGTTATCCTAACGCCTTAGGGAACTTAAAACCAGTGCTGTGTCCAACCAGCCGACAGGCTGCACAACAGCCCTTCTAATTCAATTGAGGCTTAGCTACTGACACTGAGGTAAATACACATTAGCTTGGTGTGACACCAACAAAGTGAATTACGCTTCATTTGGAGACAGAAAAGGCCATGTTTTGTGTGAAAAAAAGGGTTTTACAAGTATTTTTGTTATATAACACCTTTTCAACGTCCACCCAAAGGCCATTTTCCTCCGAGCTGTTCATTTTCCAACTTCTATACTTTTTATAACTACATGGTAGAGTTGCAGTATGTATGTACAGTACATACATACTGTATTCAGAAGTTTGAGCATGTGGCCTTGACCCTGACCCAAAATCGATTAAGAGCAACAAAGATGTTACCCAAGCATGTGATGCACGTTATTAAGATAAAATATAAGGGCAAGCTGCAACGTTTCAAGTTTGCTGAGAGAAAAGTTGGACTCAGCATCTTGTCCAAGAGCTTTGTTCGCATGCCACATTCGTTTAATGTGAAGTTGCTGTTTTTTTCCACTCTCATTCACTGAGGCACTATAGGGAGCGAAGAATGGGCCTCTTTCAATACACCACCCTTCTAAAATCTGATCAAAATTCACTACAGGGCTATCACACCTCACATGCTATGCTTTCTTTTTGAAACATTAATATTTAAAAAACCCTTGAATTTCTGATATATTTGTAAGACACCTGTGAATATGAGAACTGATAGCCTCTCATGTATTAAAAGCACAACCTTGGATTGATTTAATCCGTATTATGCAGACAGGCAAGCTTCAGTAAAAACATGCAGACCTTGAATTGTATAGCGTACCCTTTTACATCTGAGATCATGCATGATGAAACAAAATTAAAGCTGACAAGGAAACATTATTGAGAAAGTCTAACTGGATTTGAGCACGTAAGGTTTCTCAAAGTCTAAAAAGCAGATGTCAAACTGCTTAGAGCCAAGTCCAGTAAATAATCAGAAGGTTGATCACATGACAGAAAACATATGATAAACTCTGACCTAAAGTAAAGAGGTTATTTTATCTAGCTGTCCAGACAAACATTTACGTGGTTTGGATTCTATTCCTCCACTGCAAGTTAGAGAAGATGAAAAGAAAATATTCTCAGCCCTACACAAATATTACTGCTCTACAATTACTATTATTACTCACTTGTTGGCAGCAGTATTGTTGTCCTGATAATCTAGACAAAGAAATTCATCCACACCAGCTCCACTGATCTGCAATTCATTAAAGAGGTCATGACATGGATTTTTTTTTTTTAAATTATTTTAATATTCTGACCTTCTGTCTAAAACGACCTGTTTTAAGGGGCGGGTCCTTTAAAGCTTATCAGTAATTGGCCACTGTTATGATTGGCTAATGTCATTGCATAGGAAACAGTATCAACGCCCCTCGCTATTACTTGTGAGTGTTTTGACAAAAAACAGTCATTTCCAGAGAAAGTATGAAATCATTTACTTACAGTTTGTGATGCAGCTGCAGTCGGATCTACCACTTCATCTTTCAAAAATGTTTCTTTGTGAACTCTTCATGACACTGTGCCTCGTTTACAAAACAAAATGCTCTGATCAATCCTCAGACACAATCTGATGCCGTTAAAACAAACTATGCACTTGTTCCTTATGCTGGGATCCTTCTCATATCTGTACAAAGACGCGAACAAGCTCTTTAAACCAAATGCGTCAAAGTGAACGTTCTTTCACTCCATTTGTCCTATTGACGACAGACTGAAGAGCGTGGACTGTATCTAATGAAGACAAGATAGCGGCAGTGATTTTCGTTTCATTTCATTTCATTTTTTGCTTTTGACACGACGCAACACTCGCATTCAGCATGTCAGGCGTTAAGCGACTGAATGCCAGTGGGTGGAGCCTATGGCGAGAAGACGACTATTTGTCGATGACTTGCTCTGGAGGCAGTGTTTTTGCAAATGTTTGTGCTGGGTGACATCATCTTGCACCTCAGATCCAAATGAACCATTTTTGGAGCTTGATTAAATAAATGCTTTGTTTATAACGAGAAGGACATTTTAAGCTATGAAACTCGCAGGATGTTTTAATGGTACAAAGACCTCTCATATGCCAAAAGATTAAGGCAAATTTGATTTTTCATGCCATGACCCATTTAATAGACTACATCTCTAATGCACTTTCTTCAATACTGTATATTTATGCCAAACTCAAAAAAGACCAAAAAGTCATAAATTGTCTTCATACCCTAGTGAAAAATAAATATACTAAAATGTATTTAAAATACATTTATTTCATGCTAAGTATACTACAAATACATTTACATATTATGTACTTCATAAAAATACCCTTGGGTTAGGCTGTACTTTTAGTAGCCTATACTAAACTGGTATATTTAGTCTGTTAACTAATTTTGTACTTAATGCACTTTAATTGTGCAGAAGTAGTGAGGTCCAACTAAAGATACGCTTAAGTATATTTTAATGTGCTTAAGTGAAACTACTTTAAAGACCAATATTATTTAAAGATCATACAATCCTCATCAATAGTGACATTAAACATATTTTAGGCTTAATATTAAGAAATGTGCATTGTGCACAAGTAGTACTCCAAATAAAGTTTAATTACAATTTTTATATCGGTAAGTCTCGAACGATATGTAAGTAAATATATATTAATAGACTTGAACTATACTTAGTATAAAATAAAAATTTACAAAGCGGTCAAACGTGTGGGTAATTTAAAAAAAATAAACTATCAGAACAGTGCTGTCTTGCTCAAAAAGCTGACCAAGGTGACAGAAAAGTGTCTCCATTGTGCTCTCTTTCCTAAATTAGCGACACAAAAGAGTGACCGGTGCTGTCATCAAACAAAACCGAACCAAACTGAGTAAAGAAAATGTCCAATTAAATAACTAAAAAGAGCAACCAGTGTTCTTTCTCCCTGTCTGAGCTGGCTGTCTTTAAAAACTGACTGAAAAGAGTAAGCAGTGTGCGCTCTCCCAAATAAATAACAAAAAAGAGTGACTAATCTCTCACAAAACTGGCTAAACCAGTGCTGACTTTTACAAACAACAAGAAACTCTAATTTGGTTGAACTCACTCAGTTCAATGCGGCATGGGTGTTTTGGATGTTGCGCGCTCGGCGCGTGGGAGACCGCTATATTTCGCGGCTCACGCCAGGACTCGAATATCTGTCGACAGGGGGCGCGAGCCCGTGACACTGCGAGAGAGCAGTCAATGTGAATCTGAAGACTTGAAGTGCTACGCAGTCAACGTGAGACCCTTCAGGATACGCGCTGTGCCCCCACTCCCTCAGAACAAATCCCTGTCAACACTTTTCAGCGCATTATACCTGAAAACCCCGCAAAGCGTTCAGCAGTATTCCCGAAAAGATGTTCGGGTGATTTCGCAGTTTGATCTGACCACGTTTTTGCACCGTTTTAAAAGAGGAGAATATCGAGAGACCCACAACACGCAAGTCTGTTGATCCGGATGAACGAAGTGTTGAAAAAGTAAAAACTCGCAACAGATTTTGCCTTCGGACAACTTCTCTGGAGCTGAGTGAGTTTCGCTGTCTTCTTGTCAAGTGCTCTTGCATGATATGCTTTTCAACATCTTTTATTTGAAGTGTTTTGCACGGTGGGTTAAAGGGGTGTGCAGAGTTCGCGGAGCTCAGGGCAGTAAACACTTTGCGAAATCGAGCACTTTTGCGTGCTGCATATGCCGTTTAAAAGTCCTTTGATAGTAACTAATCTTTTTCTTTCTCATTTGATGTTGCTCTGTCGACTAAACTTGAGTGGGAATAAAGCAGATATGTAGTTTACGCACGTCTCAATGTTTATAAGGGGCCCTCAGGTGGCTTATCGGCTGCGAAAAGTGTTTGAAAATATTTATTACACTCGTTAAATCAAGGCCAGAGTAACAAGTTAAACAGAGCGGGAATTAATGAACACATCTGCTGTTTATTCCTGTTATGAATTCGCGTGACAGCTGGATTTATTCACGCGGCGTCTGTCATACAGGTGTTTTACGCAGGTTTGACACATTTTTAGGGCACTTCAGGTGCGTCAAGTCTACTTGAGGTATGAGAATAAAAATCAGCTTATATTTATTTACTGTTTCAACAAATGTGTCTTCTACTTTTGTATAATTATTATTGTTGTGCTTTGTTTCTCTAATGTAAAATAAGACTGTTAGAATGAAATACACTTAAATAGCTTGATTTACTATATATTTAAATGTCCCTGGATAAAAAAAAAATCAACCCACTGAAATTTAAATCTTAATTTAAAATGTTGCAATAATCCATGAGAAAATGCTGAAGTGAGAACTTTTCAAACGCTTTGAATTTTAATATTGATAAAGAAAACGAAGCTTGAATGCCTACAACATGTGGAGGAATTCTAAAAAAAAAATTCTGACCACCTCTAGCAGTTTTTCAGACAGAAACGGTATTGAAATAAAACTGCAAATCCAATACTCCCTGCATTTTATATTTCCAAGCAGCTATGACATTACCTGTGAAATTCTACAAAATCCTGAACACAGAGATGCGAAAGCACCGCAATCAAATTTCCCATTTCACAGATGCTTAAACAGAAAGGTCATGAGTTCCTGATTGAAAAGAGTCTTTGAATGAAGCACATAAGCGGTTTGTTGTGAAGAGAGAGGTATTGAGATGACAGATCAAGAAGAGTGATGCAGATTCCTAAAACGCTCAAATGTATTGGACGATTTATCTGAAGTTGGTAAATCTACCACTTCACAGTGCTATTGAGGAGATCAAAAGCATGAGGAGATCCCCAGTTTACCTAGACTATTTCTTTTGTTTGTTGTGGAGAAGGTTACAGGTTGTACAGATTTCCTTTTCAAGGCACAGCGTACACAGAACAGCTAGATGTTTGATGCTCTCCTGATGCTGTTCAACAGAGAAATGCTTCTCCTAGGGGTTTTGTAGATTCTCACATCCTAATTGCAAAATGCATTCTGCTGTTATTAAACCTAAAATTCATTATTCATTTAAACTCATTATTCATAAAATAAAATTGTCGCCAATTAATTGAATTATTTGTTTCAGCTTAATGTTTGACTGTAATTCAATGTTTTCTGTGCCGATGGTAATTGCTTTTTGTGCACAAGGCTTGCAGGAGCATTTTGTGTTGACTGAATGCACAGTGTACACATAGAAGAGATCAAGGTGCTGGTAATCACGGAAGAGTTACAATTTAGGTTTGATATTATATTAGTATTTGCACACTTTCAGGACACGCTTAAAATGTCATTGTCATTACTTAGATGTGAAATATCAAACCAAGTGGCATCTGTAAACAAATGGGGCATTTTCTCAGAAACAACTTCACTTTTTTGAGCCAATTTCCATTTACTTTTAAAGGGATAGTTCACCCAGAAAAGCAAATTCTGTCATTAATTACTCACCCGCATGTCGTTCCAAACCCATAAGGCCTTTGTTCATCTTCGGAACACAAATTGAGATATTTTTGATGAAATCTGATCGCTTTCTGACCCTGCATAGACAGCAATGCAACTGACACGTCCAAGGCCTAGAAAGCTAGTACGGACATTGTTAAAATATCATCACAAGCTTGCGCTTCGAAGACTGACACAGAAGAAAGGAAATTGTTGAATAAAGTCTTTTTTTTTATTTGCACACTAAAGGTATTCTTGTAGCTTTAGAAAACTACGGTTAAACCATGTCACATGGACTGTTTTAACAATGCCCTTACTACCTTTCTGGGCCTTGAACATGGTAGTTGCGTTGCTGTCTATGCAGGGTCAGAAACCTTTTGGATTTCATTCAAAACATCTTATGTCTTATGGGTTTGGAATGACACAAGGGTGAGTAATAAATGACAGGATTTTCATTTTTGGGTGAACTGTCCTGTTAACCAACCCATTCCAAATTTCTAACAGAATAACCATGGCTGTACTTCATCAAATTACCAATAAACATACTGACATTTGTACAGCCATATGTATTGTTTTATTAATTAACAAACTTCTTTGTGGGAATTTGTTTCTTTTTTTTTTTTTTAAGTGTTTTTGCTATATTTTGTTAAAACAAATGGCATTTGGTTTGATATTTTGTTATACATTACTGTTCAAAAGTTTGTGGTCAGTAAGACATTTTAATGTTTTTGAAAGAATTCTCTTGTGCTAATCTAAGCTGCATTTATTTAATTATAAATACAGTAAAAACAGCAGTACTGTTAAATATTATTACAATCTAAAATAGCAGTTTTCCTTTTAAATATATTTTAAAATATATTTCTGTAATGGAAAAACTGAATTTTCAGCATCATTACTCCACTCTTTAGTGTCACATGATTCTTCAGAAATCCTTCTAATATGCTGATTTGATGTTTAAGAAACATTTCTTATTATTATAAATGCTTAAAACAGTTGTGCTGCTTAATATATTTCTGGAAACTATACATTTTTTAGCATCCTTTGACAAATAGAAAGTTTAAATCATGTATTTGAAAAATAAATCTTTTGGAGCATTATGTTGTTTTCTGCCTTTCTCAGTTTAATGCATCCTTGTTGAATAGAAGTTATTAATTTCTTTAAAAAAATCTCACTGACCCCACACTTTTGAACAACAGCATATGTGGCTTAAGTGTCAAACTCTGTATATCAGGACAGAGTATGAAGGTTTACAATGCAGCAGCTTTTGACTCTCTATGAAAAACGTCTAGACATTCGAAGACCTTTGCAACGCAAACAGGTTTGCAAGCACTCTCTGCACAAACACGATTGACCTCAGTTTACCATGGGTGTTGGAAGCGTGATATCTCTCTCTCCTTCTTGTTTAGAGTCTGTATCGTAAAACTCAGTTCTCCCCTCACACACATATGCGCTCACACACTCACACACACACACTTGGTTTGGCAGTATGTAGCTCCGTCCCCCTCCAGCAGCCTGCTCTGCTGACCCAGACTTTTCCACTGCCCTTGTGAAATAGGAGCGGCAGAGACGATCGGGTCTCACCAGGCAGAACTGAATGCCATCACAAAGCAAAAAGATTCTCATATGCTACTGCTGGCACTTTAATCTCTATTTGAACAGTCCAGTGAAGTGTTAAACCCCTGTCGAACCAAGTTAAAATCCCCAGTCCACCAGCAAAACTGCAGCACATGCAGTTTTTTTTGCAGATGTATATATTTGTATAATGGTTTAAACAAGGTTTTATGCTTGTTTCACCATAACACACTGTTTGCTTGCTTGTGCAACTGGGGTGACTGAATGTCACCTTTGAACTTTGCATATCATCTTCTGACTAAATCAATCGGAATAGGAAAGGTTGAATCCTGTCTGATATCCTCTTTTCTGCACTAGCCAAATGTTGTGTAGTCTTATGTTACAGTACTGCACTAATGACATCTGAAGATTATGCTAGAATTAGATTACAACAGTAAATTCAGAGATGTTTGCAAGATGCGCTGCAAAAACACATATGAACTGAACGCTACTGAGATCCACTGTAAGGGCAATTATTAAAGGCTTAGTTCACTGTAACTAGGTGAAAAATGAAAATTCTGTCATCATTTATTCACCTCCAAGTTGTTCCAAAACTGTATACACTTTATTTCTTCAGCTAAACGCAAAAGAAGATATTTTGAAGAATGTAATCAAACAGTTACTGGACTCTATTGACTTCCGTAGGATTTCTGGACCAAAACAGTTTGATTACATTCTTTCCAAATATCTTCTTTCATATGATATATTCAAAATATATTCAATATGTTCAACAGACGAAAGAAACTGAGTAAATGATGACAGAATTTTCATTTTTGGGTGAATTGTCTCTTTAAGGAACAATCAAACTATTGACAGTTGTTTCAAAGAGCATTAAAACCAGAGGTTTATGATTTAGTGTAATTTATTGGGCTTCGTAAAAATAGGAGATACAGTGTTACATTTAAAAGAAATGCATTGCAGTACTACATTACTCATGAAAAGTCATTCATAATGTTACACTGTCTGCTGACTAAGACTCTCTCATCTACAATGAAAAGGTTCTTAGGCATTGTGTTTTTACATTAGAAGTGTTATTTTGCTTTCATGAAAAGTTTTTATCCTCCAAACACATTTTTGCATGCAAAAATTGGGTTGACCACAGTAATTTTTAAAGGGATAGTTCACCCAAAAATGAAACTTCTGTCATTAATTACTCACCCTCATGTTGTTTTAAACCCGTAAGACCTTTTTTCCTCTTCGGAACACAAATTAAAATATTTTTGATATTTTGTTTGTGTTTTCTTTGCACACAAAAAGTATTTTTGTACTTTTATAAAATTAAGCGGTCAGCGGTTAGCGCACTGACATATAGTGCAACTGTGCCTCTGGCAACCTGAGTTTGAGTCCTGCCTTGTGGTCCTTTGCCAATCCCGTTCCCAACTCTTTCCTGTCAATCTCTACTGTCCTGTCTGTTAAAAAGCATGAAAAAGGCCAAAAAAAGAATGAAATTAATCATCAGTCGAACCACTGATGTCACATGGACTATTTTAACGATGTCCTTACTACCTTTCTGGGTGTTGAATGTGTGAGTTGCGTTGCTGTCTATGCATGGTTAGAAAGCTCTTGTATTTCATGAAAAATATCTTAATTTGTGTTCCGAAGATGAATAGGGTGTTAAAGGTTTGGAACAACACAAGGGTGAGTAATTAATGACAGGATTTTCCTTTTTGGTTGAACTATTCCTTTAATGTGTCATACTGCAAGAATGGGGTTACATTTAAAAATAGTAGGGTTGCCCTTGACTGAACATTTTTCTGGTCGACTAGTAGTCTTTATTTTAAGCATTAGTCGACTATCAGTCGTACGTTTATTAATAAACCATATAAATCATAATAATGAGCTTTTAATTGCCTACATAAGCGATCAAGCTCATGCAAAAACTGCTTGCCACAGTGCACTGACCAATATAATAATTATGAATCTGTCAGGGGAAAGAAGCAAAGAGACTGCATTAACATTTTAATAATATATTGATAAACTAGTGCTTTCTTTGATTTCGGCTTTAAAGATGAAGTCGGTGACACTGACTCATCATCTCTGCAGTAGTGATGCGCCTGTATGCATGTTTCATATGGATTACATAGTCGGAGAATATTTATATTCCATTTGAATTGGTTCATTTAAAAGTGGACATTTTGTTTTGGAGTTTTGAAGTTTTGCGCACAAGTTCACAGAGAACGAGACGGCAGAAAGTGCCTCCTGTTTACTCCCATTGTTATTGTGAGTGCACACAAAAACATAGAATCTTTACAGATGTGAAAGATGTATTACTTTTATCTTTATGACCAAAAATGGAGTATTTTAAGAGCACGTGACCGCACCGGCGCCTCCATCTGTCATGCAGTGAGCACAATATTATTCAGCTTCCACACTCTGCACAGACACTTCAATAGCGTACAGTAAAACTTCTAGGTAAAGTTGCTATTGCTTACATATTTTAGATGATAAGTCATATTTGGATGATAGGCAAGCATTTGGATGTCCTGCCCTGTATTACCATATAGACCAGCCGTTAATGATCTGTCCATCATGGACTGTGTCAGTTTTTCTTCTGCGACTAAGCGACTTATAAAATTTTGGCCGACCAAGCCTTTCTCGTCGACTATTAGGGGGCAGCTGTAAAAAAAATAGTCAATAACATATGCTGCAATGACACATTTATTTTACACAATATCTAATAAATTAAAAATACTTTGAAAATGTATTCAATAAACTTATGAAATAAGCATGTATACATTGCATTGAGTTCTTTTTTTGACAAAAAAGTTTTAATATTTCTTTCTTTGTCCAATTGGATTCCACTGATGCTCTTAGATTTCATTTTCTTTAATAGAATTATTTTAAAAGTTTTTAAAAGTTTACACATAAATCTAAAGGTGAGCTCTGTACACCAATAAAAGAAAAAAAGTAAATTTTACAATAGTTTTTACAATAGTGTTCTTTTGTAAAACATATTCCAATAATCTTTGTTATGGGAAGGGAGCGTTTCTCTATTAATATTTGCCAGTAAAGTAAATAAATGGAAAAGTAATGTACTTTTAAAGTGACTTGGATAATATGGTGTGAATTTGATAAGTAACATGGTATGTTACTTGAACAAATGCATTTATTTGAGTAACATGTTACCCCAACATTCATGGTAATGGACTGATATCATCGGTAATTTCAGCACAGTTTGCTCAAGGTGATGCCTACATGTTTGTTTTACATCACAGATGTGCTGACAGCAGGATTAAACTAGGAAGAACTGGAAAAAAGGCACAGTGGTTTTAGTCTTAGTGCACATGGGTTCAGTCATTCAGATTTAATCTCTGCTTGATTGTCTGAGTGCTGATATAAAGTTGCTAAATAGGTGCCATTAAGAGCAGTTTATGACCGAGCACATCACCGCACACAGATTTAGTATTACTTCCTGTTTGGAGTGAACCATCATAACAGAGTATGACTCAGTGACTCTGGACATTTTATTATATAGCAGAGATCAACAGGTTTGAAATGGTAAAGTCTGCATCTATTACTCACTGCTAATTTTGGATGTTATTAATTTAGACTTGGATGTTGGCCCAACAGGAATGATACTCTCTTGCTTGTTAGCCAGAGCTCTAGACCTGTTAACTTAGTAGTTCATTTAGGAAAGCAGTTTTCAGAAGTTTTGTGTTTGCAAATGTGAACTAAATGAAGTGAAGGTGTGAAAATGGCCATTTCTGACCTTTCGTCCGCACAAAAGGTCATCCATTTAAGCAGAAATGCATCCCAGCAGCAGATTCTTTTATTAGAGTTGTAGCAGCGAGTAATTAAAATTCTGACAGAGAACTTTGCTTATATTATATTATATTATATTATATTATATTATATTATATTANATTATATTATATTATATTATATTATATTATATTATATTATATTATATTATATTACTGTTAAATATGCCATGTAATTGTAATTTTCATGTCATACCTAATACAGAACGTTTGATTTTTGTAGGTTCTAAACCAGGATTGGCAACTTTAACTGCCATTTTTAATAATTAAAATAAATACGTAAGTAAATTATATATATATATACGGTTTGCTACATTACTTTAGCTGTGTATTTGTGTCTTGCACTGATATCTAGAGAATGTTAATGGTGCATCTTTTCCCATAATTATATAGTCTTTGTGGTCTGTGTGTGGAATGTTAAGGACCGGTTAAAATCCACACTGATAGCAATAATTTCTTATTTATATCAAGCTTTGCTCTAATTGCTTTTAACAACAAATAAATCTGAACAAACTGCAGGCTGTCATCCGCTCAACCACGCATTTCGAATGACGTAAAACAGACCTGTTTATTTGCACAACCCACTGTACAATGCTGCACGGATATATATTTGGAAATATCTGCACAATAAAAAAGTGTTTATGTTTTTCCCATAAAGCTAATCTCTAAATACAACACGACGCATGACTATAGGAATTTAAAAGAGAAACATTACAGTAACTTTCGTTTCAAAGACATGGCCCTCAAGTGGCAAGAAATGTAAATGTTGTCCAAGATGGGCTGCGTTATCAACAGCAGACAAATTTTGGAGGTTAAAGGCTGAGAAGCATTGCCTAATACGCATGCAGTGCTGGAGCAATCTGTTGAGAACTCGAGAAGCGGGAAATTCTTTCAGCCAATCAGATTCAAGGGAGGTTCCTCCCCTCCTCCCTCTCATGGCTATCTGGACAATCAGGCCCTCTGTGTAGACTGCCGTGCCCCTTTAACTCCCTCGTGGGGTCGGACCCTATACTGGCCCTCCCAGTATCTCCAAACACTCCACATGGTGGAAATGTGGAAATGTGACTGCAAACTCCAAAAAGGGACAGCAGAGCATTTAGATACGCCTCATAAAATGACCAATATAACATAATATAATACAATATGTTAAATAAATATTAAGCAATACTGATAATAATTAAAGAATATGTTTTGTAGAAATGAGCACCAAATCAGCATATTAGAATGATTTCTGAAGGATCATCCGACACTGAAAACCGGACTAATGACTGTTGAAAATTCAGCAGTGCCATTACATTGATGAATAAGTCTTTTTATTGTATTTTTGATCAAATAAATGCAACCTTTCAAACATTTCCAAACAGTCCTCATCCTTCTAGACTAAAATAGCACTGATTTACTATTTTATCCTGTCAATAATAGTATGTAAATGGTTAGACATTAAACATTTACACTAGTGCTCATTAAATCATCCCAATTCAGTGTTTAAATCTGATGTTAGTTAAGATATAAAAAAATGAAAAATCTGTCATTAATTACTCACCTTCATGTCGTTCCAAACCCGTAAGACCTTCGTTCAGCTTCAGGACACAAATTAAGATATTTTTGATGAAATCCGACAGCTTTCTGACCCTGCATAGTCAGCAACGCAACTACCACATTCAAGGCCCAGAAAGGTAGTAAGGAGATTGTTAAAATAGTCCATGTGACATCAGTGCTTCAACGCTAATTTTATGACGCTACAAGAATACTTTACTAATGCAATACAGTTTCATAGACCTGCTAATAAGCATTGGCCCTGTCAGTATGGGTGTGTAATGCATTTTACACTCCCTTGCTGCATGATAGCAGCGTTCCCATGAGTATTGGGGCCTCTCCACTACCTGACTGAGAAGGGCCGTCTCTTTGAGAAGAATAGAGAGGATCTAGGCGAGTTTGCTGACTCTGTTTGTACCAGACTTGAGACCAAAGCACAAGGGTACAAGAACATATCTAAGGCATAATTTTATAAACTATTTGATTTTAGTAAACATCAGTTTTTATTTTAGCTAGCTTTTGTGCATCTAAATACATAATTTCAAAATATTTTACAATTCAAAAAGACAGGGAAATGAAACCTGCATGTTGTTATTCTAGCATTGTTAGATGTTCAGTTGGGGTGAAGCTACAGGTCAGATGCAACAAAGCCAGTTATTTGCTGACTGCGTATTTTCCCACATTTGGAAATTATAGCCTGGTGCTGTTTTCAACAATCCACTGCCAAGTGTAGAAGAAAAATAGCTTTGAAGCCAAGTTTTAGGCCAGAACTCCTCATTAATCAAACCAGATCCAGAAACGCATCAAGACAAGACCAGTCTAAACAACGTTTATTGGTCAATTGTATTTATTAGTTGTCCACTTAAGATTATTTGATTACTTATGTGATATCATTTATTTGACAGACATTTACATCATATTAGTAATAGAGTAAAGATTGATTTCTTGATTTTAATCAATTCTTGTTTTTATGAAACAATATTGAATCTTAAATCCTAAGAATTGATTAGTCTAGCCTTATTTTAGTTAATGAACGGAACATTGTAGCATGTTTCCCATTCAATAAATCGTAATAAGCTTTATGCTTTAATACTTTTGATATGAAACAAAGTCTCAGATTTCAAATTCTGTCCATTTTATTACAATATTCAAACAATAAATGCCGTTTTGGTGCTGTTTAATGTGGAGTGACAGATCGCTGTAGTGCCTTTAGTTCAAGAGAAGCAGCAGTGCGAGGTGCATGTGAACTGATAGTCTCTTCTGCTTTAATATCAGTTTCAGCACAAAATAAACATGAATACACATCCAAAGGTATGTTAAAAGAAAGAGTTCAACTTACCAAAATCCGTATTCAGTCAACTGTGCAAAGACGTCAGTATAACAGCTTGTAAACAGTATGTCATGTAATGTCACATTTACCTCAGAACAAACACATTCGGTGACCATAAACTCATTAGTCAGCTAGAAACATGAACTCTGTGAGGAGCATTTTGCTAAATATATACAGCATGTAACATATTCATTATCATTTTTACTGTTTTTCAGTGTTTAATTCATGTTTGTATAAATCCGTCAAGTTTGTATGACGTAAATGTTTACATTTCAAAAAATGAACTGAAGTAGAAATTTAATTATGTGTAACTTTATTATTATAAAAACTTCATTTAAACGTTTGTATACAAATCAGTTTATTTTAACATTCAATATTGTAGTAATGTAACAATGTGAAACAATATCGTATTTGTGTCAAAACCCAGCCCTAATCAGTAGTGGCTTTTTTTTTATCAGGATGTCTATATAAATCTACAGGCTCAGTTAAGATCAGACTCACTAGTCCCAAAGCGCCACTGACCTCTATGATTTGTGCTGGTGACCAAACAAATATAGTGCACTTATTTTTAGCCCGACTCTTCGGCTAGCTGGATACAACCTGTTCAGACTACATGCTTGTGATAGAAATTTCTCACTATGTCACAATGTCATCACCATTTCAGACAAACGATTATCTCTTTTATGGCATATTATTGTGATAAGACCAAAAAGCGGCGAGGGAATAGACTCAAGGGTCATCGACAGACTCAACCAAGCACAAAGTGTAAATTACAAAGCGCCCCTACATACATAAATCACAGAATGAAAGATGGCAACATGTCAACAGTATTTCTGTCACACATCTAGCACTAATATAAGTCAAAGCTGGTTTCAATTTTTTATCCTTCATTCCATGTAAGATGATGTTCCGCCAAGACCTTTAGCCGAGATAGCATGAACGTTTGACATTTTAAAAAGGTTTTCCCTCAGCCTAGCATAAATTTATAATGGAAACTCTAGGTTAACACACTAAATGCAGAGTATTAGCTTGTGAAAACATCCTCCGCACTGCCTGCATGCTTATAAGACCCCTGGTCACCTACAGATAATGACAAACCCACGTAAGTGCTGAGCGGTGCAGAGGCAGTGTCTGGTTGTTAATTGTCTGGTGTCGTCGTATAGGGTTTCACACAGACCAGCTAAGAATTATTGGTGATAACAGCCAACGCCCTTTGGTGTGAAGGAGTGAGGAAATGAATTGGAGAAGCTGTGTAGATGGCAATGGCCCTGGGGCTCTCAGGGGGGTTCAGCTCAGTATTTGTCAGTGGGGTGTCATCCGGGAGCACCACTAATAATGATTTTTTTTTTCCTCCGCTCAGGGAGACGGCAGAAGCTATGGCTTACTCTCTCTCGCTCAGTCTGCTCTACTTGGGCTTGCTGTGTGGAAACGGACTGGTGTCTGCAAGAGGATCTGAGCTGTTCACTCCAGGTACTGCACTCACAACCATGTCAGAAAAATTTGCTATTTCACTTGCACAGAGCAGTCTGATTTGTCGGTCGATCTATTAGGGTTGCACGAAACTGCACGAAAACTGACATTGTGATATTTAGGTTTTTTGCTATTTATATATTTTGACAGGAATAAATACAGGAATGTTCACCATATGATTTGAGTAGCTGTATTTAGAAATAATAATCAGAAAGATATGGGAAAAATGTAAAAATGGTGTTTTCATACTTAGAGTTACCTTCATCAAGCACCACCTCAAGTCTCTTTCAGTAAGCGTTTCAGAGTTTAAAAAAATCACTTTTCACTTGAGCTTTAATAGGCCACATTCCTACTATTAAAGGGATAGTTCACCCAAAAATGACAATTCTGTCATTGATTACTAACCCTCATGTCGTTCCAAACCCACAAGACTCGTTGCTGAGTCAGAAAGCTCTTGTATTTCTTACAAATATCTTAATTTGTGTTCCGAAGATGAACCAAGGTCTTACGGGTTTGGAACGACATGAGGGTTGGTAATTAATGACAGAACTTTCATTTTTGGGTAGAGACGAGGTGGGGGATTAGCCTAACTTAAGCAATGTAGCGTGGAGAGTGGCCGTGATCAGCTCTGGTGGCCATGTCGGAGATGTAACGCGTGGTAAGAGATTTATTCATCATACAGTTTTTAAAATGCATAAACTTGCACTAGACTAGGCTAGGCTAATCAGTGATGATGTTCTTTAATAACGTTAATGTTCTTTGCTCGTTTTCTGTAGCTGCTTTTTGAATAACTAAGGATATGTAAGTATTATAATTAGTAACTTACAATGTTTTTATTCAATTTTTGTCATGTTAAATACAAATTAAGTCATATTAAAAACATTAGGCTGCTTTTAGCCTTATGCTGGAGCTGGTTTCGGGCGATGAAACTAAGTTTGTAAATAAATAATGAGCACGATAATATCATGTATCGGCGATCTCGCAGGCTGACAATAGGACCCAACACTACTGTAGTGTCAAAGATACCTTAATATATCCTTAACTGTAATGGAGCAGACAGAACTTGCTGTTTTGGCAAGGGGCGTGGCAGTACTGAAACACCGTCTAAGCTGTTCGCCAATCACAACACACTAGGACAGCTAACCAATTACGACACATTTCGTTTTTCGGAAGGCGGGCCTTCATCAAACCCAGAACTAATCGAGCCATTTGTGCCAGGCTGGGGAGAAATATATTGTAATTAATAATGTGAATTATGTGAAAAATAATGCGTTTTTCGAACCACCAAGCATGAGAGCATGTTCTAGTACACTCCCAAAACAAAATCAAGACTTTGTAAAAGAGCATAATAGGACCCCTTTAAATGATAAGTGATTTAAAATAATAAGTGATGATGATATTGTAATAATAATATTTATATTGGAATAATACTGTAAAGTAAAAAAAACCTCTCAGTATGACTTGATTCAGAGTAAATGAACCAAGCCGTTCTCAGATGCTGAAACACTATATCATGAGCCACACGTGTGTAAATGCCACGCTTGAAATGGTAAAGCATAAATTTATTTAATTAAATCGCAGCCTGTGTGATTTGATAGTCTCAGTAAGCCCTACAGCCTAACCATTGTAGAATGAGGCAACTGGACTAGGTGGTTTATGCATTTAGTCTGCTCTATTTTTTAATTGTTTGCTTATTTTAATACACTGTACATCTTATGCATGTCTTTGGCTGTTTTGTCAACTGTGTTTACTGCTGCAAAAATGTACTTTGCATTTAGGTGATACTTGCTCCAACAACAGAAAAATTTCTTACTATGAAAATTACAGATGGATTGTAAATTAGTGCGATTTTTCTTTTATTTTGTTGTAAATTAACGATTTAAGAAATTATTAAATAATAAAATTAACAAATATTAATAAATAATACAATTAATAGTATATATATTTTTAAAACTAGCAAATAATTATTATGATATTATATCAATTAATCAGTATATTTATTTATTATTTTATAAGATTTAAAAGAAACACATCTCTAATACTTAAATGAATACATTAATATTTATTTATTTATAAGTAATTGTAGCAAATGTACATGTCCGACGTTAAAATGACAGCTGTAATACGAATAAATTTACAAAGGGCTTTTATCAATCACGGAATTGAACTGTAGATGTCAGTGCCAGGTCATTATTGGAAAATCATTGGGCCTGTGTCAAGATTATTCACCTTTGAGCACACAGAACATTTTACTTTGGTCTAGTCAAACAATCCTTCAATAAATAGGTTTTGTTTGAAAGTAAACACATTGACTGTGGTCATCCAAAGTCCAGGGACAGGATACAGTGGCGCTTATGGGATGATGAACTAAATGGGATGTCATCACTGCACGTAGCTTATCATTGAGACAGAGACAGCGATATGTTATGGTGAATAACATTTGTGTAATAGGCTTTCACAGATGCAGTGAATGACTTGGGTTAATGACCCAGTAGCTGCACACAAGTTGGAGCGCAGACTTTAGCACTTTGATTAAAGTTCATTATTTTGGTTTTGTGTTTCAGAGTATTCTCTTTTAATAAAGTCAGATAGTAGAGAGTGCGTCTCGGGGTCCAGGTGCTCTAAGGTTTATCACAGTCCATCAAAGAAAACTTTTAATGTGACCATGGCACTCTTGTAAATTAAAAAGCTTTTATTATCAGATGGCTACATACAAGAAATCTAAAAACTTTAAAAATCTAAGAGTGCCATGGTCATACTGAAGTTTTATTCTCTTTTAATGTTTACAAGTTAGTATTTAACTACTAAGGATGAAATTATTGCCTTATCACCTTTGGAGTGCATGAATTCCATGATTCATTTTTATGATCATGTTTCATTTTTATAATATTTTAAATTAACGAAAGGGCAATTAAATCATTAGCATTTAGCGTCGATATGAGTTTAAATGCTGAAATGTTCCAACAAAGATGTGCTACAACTGATTTAAGACATTTTCATCTTTTTTCAAAAAGAGATTTTTTCCAACATGTTGCCTTGTGAAATCTGTCTTGTCTGAGCCAACCCAGTCTCATGAGAAAATGCAACTAATTTACGTTTTGGCAAATTTGTATGAATTTGTATGATTTTTTAGAAAAGATAAACTAAGCAAGATTTGAATTACGAGCAAGATTACAAATTGCCATGAGACTGAGTTTACTATGCAACCTAAGGGTGTATTCACACCAGGAAAGTCCGCTAGTTCACTTGCTTTGGTTCTGGACCAAATACAATGTTGATTTTTTTTGTTGTTGTTGCTGTTTGGTGCGGTTCGCTTTCACACTGCCCTTTTTGCAAGTGAACCAGAAACTAAATAAAACCACATGTGTGCTTAAGGTCTTCAGCTGTGTCTCAGTACAGTTGTTTGGTCCGCACCCGAGTGCGATTGCTATATTCACAGCTGCTCAAAAGATCCGCACCACGGGGGGAAACGAACTTGAGTTCGATTGAATCAAACCAAACAAGACAGGTGTGAATACACCCTAAGGCATTGCATGTTTATGACCCTTTTTACAAGATGTAATATAAGTCTCTGGCGTCCCCAGAATGTCTCTGTGACGTTTCAGCTCAAAATACCCCACAGATCATTTATTATATTATTTTGAAAATGCCTATTCTGAGTGGAAGCAGAAACATGGCTCTTTAAATGCAAATAAGCTGCTGCTCCCCGCCCCCTTTTCCAGAATAGAGCTATTCCTTTACAGCTTGTAGCTCAGATACTCTGCCAAAAAACAACGGTTTGGTTTTGATTATCATGTCTGTCGTCCTGAAAATATGTGTTTTAAAGCCATATTAGTTTAAACTTCTGATATATAGTCAACGTTGCCAAGTCTGTGGATTTCCCATGGATTCCCATGGCTTCTTTAAGGGTGTATTCACACCTGTCTTGTTTGGTTTGATTGAATCAAACTCAAGTTCATTTCCCCCCTTGATGTGGATCTTTTGGGCAGGTGTAAATATAGCAATCGCACTCGGGTGCGGAGCAACAACCGTACCGAGACCCAGCTGAAGAGGTGGTCTCAGTCCGGGTCCAAACGAACTCTGGTATGGTTGAATGGATGAACCAATGAATGGATGACCTTAAGCACATGCGTAGTTTTGTTTACAGTTTCTGGTTCACTTGCAAAAAGGGCAGCGTGAAAGCAAACGCACTAAACAAAAAAATAAATCAACATTGTATTTGGTCCGGACCAAAGCAAGTGAACTAGCCCTAAAACTGTTGCCGCGGGTTGTTTTTTATGTCCATAGGTTGAAGCGACCCCAATCAGGTGATATTTAGCCCCTGAAATGCGAATTTTTCCAGGGGAACCCTGCCAAAAAATGTGTATTTTACCCCCCGGAATGCAATTTTTACTGGGGCAACCTCCCTCAAAATG
>JAHKKF010526831.1:2501-16167 GCA_019740295.1 Labeo calbasu
CCTAACCTCTTCTGTTCTGTAATATAGAACATGAAGGACAAAAAAGAATATAGTTTACCGATACTTAGAATTATGGGTGTCGCAATATACCACCATTGGCAATATTTGAAAATCATTAACACACACATACGATAATATGACACATCATAATTCAGCGCCAGTCCATTACGAAGCATATTCAACTCTAGATGTCAAATCACGTGTGATTTGTTTCATTTATACTCGACACCGGAGGGCGCGATGGCGCAGAAAGTCTCACAGGACTGTCGCTGTAGTTGAATAAAATGCAGAAAAAAAGTTTTGTATAATGACACATGGTGAGTATCAGCACCCCATTACAAAAGTATACGCTTTATCTGTGTTCTTCAAGCCATCTCAGGTATTTTCATATGGATAATGTATAGTTATATTGCAATGCTAATCAACATAGCCTTTTTCACCGTACAGAACACTATAAAATATGAATCAGTTCACAGAAAAGTTACAAGCACTCAACTGACGCTATGAAGCAAGTTTGGAGTGAAAATATGTAGTTATTCTCATAAATGGTCTTACTTTGAGATTGTGCTAAACTAAAAACAGTTAGCATTTTAGTCTCATATTTTTAAAGTAATTGTTCCTTTCATGTGCAATGGTGTGATTCATTGTTCAAAAAATAGAACAATAATTAAAGATTAATTTGATAGATAGCATGATTCATTTAGTATTATACAACAGTTCTTTCTGGTCCTCGAATCTGATTGGCTGATAAGAGTGCTGATATTAGAGTCCAACAGAACTTACCGTTTCACCGTTTGTATCACTCTGCTTGCTGAAGTTGCTGTATTTCTCACAGCAAGTGTCATGGCGGACACCCAAATCCACTATAATTTAAAAAATATTTGTGTCACGGAATGTAGTTTTAAGAGCGTTTTAGGTGAGAATGTACTAGTTTGGACTCAAAATATGTGGTTTGTTAATAAAGATAATGTCTATTTTGCTTGGACTTTTTCAGCGCTAATGAACTCACCGAGAGCGCCTCACCTCGGCCAGATTTTCTGGAATTTACTGTTGACTCTGATGTCTCTAAAGTGGTTAAACCAAGTGGCAACCTCCCGATCTCCCTCTTGAAGCCAACACGGAAGTGACTAAAACTGCAATTCTCGACTGGCCGCTAGAGACTGGCTGCAAAAGGGAGTCAGTCCCATAATCCCATAGACTCCCCATGTTAAAATGCCCAATTTAACAGCAGAAAAAAAATATGTTTACAACCTGGTTCAAAAAGTGGTTTTGGTCTATATAACTAATTTTGCCCTTCATGTCAACTGTGAGGGTGTGAATTTTTTTATAACTCATCCGTTTAATTTATACTGAGC
This sequence comes from Labeo calbasu, assembly GCA_019740295.1. Classification (NCBI taxonomy): domain Eukaryota; kingdom Metazoa; phylum Chordata; class Actinopteri; order Cypriniformes; family Cyprinidae; genus Labeo; species Labeo calbasu. Next base: position 3,857 of record JAHKKF010526831.1, read on the forward strand.
CTTAAAGTTCTGCATAATTTAGGGCGTGGCCACTTGAGTGACAGGTGGATTGCCGCTGCTGTCACCACCGTCGCGCTAGGTGGGCGTGGTTTCAGCAACCAGCTCCACCCACGTCCCGCCTATTTGCCCATTTTCGATTATCCGGGAGTGACGTGCAGTGACGCGTTTCCAAGATGGCGACGGCCGACTCCCGCCCACTATGAGCTTCAAAAATGCTCTTCAGAAACCTACGGGTGACGTCACGGACACTACGTCCATGTTTTTTCACAGTCTGTGGGTTAAACATGAGATTTAATTTCTTTTTGGTAAATCTAACGGGCTCGTTAATCTATTATTTGTTCCAGAGCAAATAGTTTTGGTAAAATATCATCAAGTGTATGTAAATTTAATGCTGTACATCAGAGCACTGCCTGTGTACTTTTGACTGAATTGCCTAGCAACTTTTAGGATGGCTGTTGTTGTTGTTAAATATTATTCAATAAAATATAGTTTATGTAAATAATAGTACTATTAGAAAACAATGTGTGTATGTGTTCGTGATAGTGATTTTATTTACATTATTCCGACATTAGATGTCATTACATTAGATTAGGAGTCAAAGACTTTTAAATTGAAAAACACTACAGCAGTTTTGAACAAGGAAGTTATTTTTCTTTCAAACCAGCTTGTATGCAGCCAACAAATGCACGGAACAGCGCTGTTATCAGGAATCACCCTTAACAAATGAAAGGATATTACAAGCTTATCTGACATTAAAACTAATGTTTTATTGTGAATATGAGATTGATCTGAAGAATGAATGCTGGATCAGATGCAGGTAATCACGATCGCTCAGTCAATCTCTCTCTCATAATACTCTACTATACATAATACACTGCTTTTAATACAGTAATACAGTAAGCTTTTAATGACGTTCCTTTCTTACTAGTTCTAAAGTGAAGTTTACGAATCAGTAAGGCAGGCTTTAGATTTGAATGCGTGGCGGAAGAAAATAGTTCTGCACAAAGGAGGGCTTTTAAAGACACTTCATTGTTATTTTAATTTGTGAAGATTTTTGAGGCCAGGATAATCGTGTAGTGAAAAATCTAACATTGTGACAGACCCTTGTTAGAATAAGCCTTACTTTACTTTTATACAGCACAAAATGTGTGATGCTCTGAGAAGGCTAACTTTTGTTTGAATTGCAGCTGAATTCAGTAAAACATTCCTGAACGTGAACCTGAATGTCAGAATAAATCCAAAACTAACCCATGAAACATTTGTCCTGGCTTTCTTCCACAGTGCCTTTTCCCGAAGCATAATAAGACCTACAGGGCTCTTAAACCCACCTGTGATGAATCAAACAGACCCACACCTGAGTGCTGAGGTAATGTCAGACTGTTGAAACCATCAAAACATCCGAAGAAGAGACACAGACAGGATATGCACTCATTTCCTGACCACTCACCATCTTGCAGAGGTCTGAAGATCAGCAGTCATCAGTCATAACTACTCTTTCAGCATAACTCTTTTACTATATAGTTTTGGAAATGCGATAAACAGTTTGAAGTTATGGCATACGCATATTCCTGCTGTATTTAAGCACAGTGTGAGGTGTCTCAGTATAGGCAGATGAGAGCATTTATCTGCTTTTCCTGTGTGAGCATTTTAACTCCCTTTAGCATGAGGGCCAGGAAAAGAGAATGGAGGAAACATTAGCAAATCAAAGAGCGCTAGCCTTTAACCCCTCTCCATCCTTCTGATCAAAGTTAGCCTTGAACTCCGACCTTTCTGTAAAAAAGAGGAAAAAAAAGTTACATGTGAAACGCAAGAACAAAGCACTTGGTCATTTTGGAAAGGCCAGATATTCCCTAGGTACTTTTTCTCACGGAACCAGAATATAAATTATGTTGTCTTCGCTAGTCCCCTCCAGTGTGAGTCTCTCCTCCATTCATTTTGGTTTGTGTGACTCAGTGTGTGTATGAAGGCCTTCAACGGAACAGCCAGGTTAAGGTCAAGAGTCGCAGGAAAGTATTTTTTTTTTCTCTTCCAACCTAAATCTTGATAAGGTTTCTGTTGTAATGTACATTTATTTAAAAGTAAGCTTCTTACAATTTAATTCTGACACTACAAAAAGACAGCTTAAGACAAATTCTGTTACTTTTTACTCAGAATGACTGGATTAACTTGAAAGTCACCCATGACTGGGTCTGTCATTCCCTGGAATTCTGCCTAACATCTCTTTTGGTTTCACTGAAGAACATCCTATGGGTTTGGAATGACATGAGCCAGTACATAAAGTTTTTAGATGACTATATTACTACTATATTTCCAAATGTTTTTCTATGTGTGGCCATAAGATGGCAATGTTGGGCTGTCAACGATTAACCACAAGCCTCCTGTGCCCGATTCTCTGAGGAGTCCGAAACACTTCATGAGATTTCTTTTCTTTTCCACAAATCATACTCTCTTAGTCGTTATATTATGTACAAAATACGCATACATTTTAGCAGTTGTCATAATCGCCACCAGTTGAAATTTTATTTCTCAATTTCTCTACAACGTCACACTGACATTGAGCACAAAGCCAAAAGTAATAGGCTACTGGTTATTTTGGTGCATTAATAAACATAATTATCATCGAGGTGCTTTCTCGCAGCCTGACCTTGACGAAAAAAAATAAGTTTTATTATTATTTTTTTTATGTTGTACGGATTGTGCATTCTATCAAAACTACCTGCAGTGTTAGCAGACTACAGACTAAAGATATATACCTAAATATAAATTTTGACATGCGGCCTTATCGTTTAAAACTGGCAAAAGTACTGACTGAATTATCTCAAGTGACAAGAACTTTGTTTTACATTATGATTCATCTTATGGTTATTTAATTCAATTATATGGTTAGTACTCATCAACGACAGCGTGATTTATGTGGACATCTGTTTTACAAATCAAATCGAATTTGTCCCTGTCAGCAATATGATTAGTTATATTATATAAGGGTTAATTTGAGTATATATATATATATATATATATATATACATAAGATTATAATACGTACACTTTTTTTTAAAGATTGCAAATTATTTTTTTTTCCATGCACACATACACACATGCACATGAAGCTATATACCCTATATTTAAGTGATGCACAATCGCGTTTTAATAGGTTAAATAACAGGTCTGTTTCTTATTTGGACGCATGAAAATATACCGTTTCCACTGAGACTCCTTGTGTAGTTTCTACCACTTTAAACTGCTGTGTGGGAATATAAATATACAGGGACCCAGGGGGGAGCAGAATTCCCCTCTGCCTGACCAGCACTGGATTGGACGGGACTCTCTTATACTTCCTCCGTCCGCTTTAGAGGATTTCATTTAGGTCTACAAAATCCATTTCCCGAGCATGCATATGCTCATTTTTGCACATTTCTAAAATATAATAAAGCTTTATAGTTGCATTCTAAATCTGAAACAAAACTGCATTTGTGTTAAAAATGAAAAACACAAAGTGCTGCTGTGTAAAATGCTTTTGCGCTCCCAGCATTTACTCCTGTATATATTGCTATCGTTTTATATCGAATCTGACAAAGCAGCTGTTAAACTGTTCGGGTCAGAACTATCCAGTTTTGTTTAATGCGTCGTTTATATAGGCTACTGTCAGAACTGATGTTTTATGGATTATGTGTACGTGAGTTCTTTATCAGCAGTGGCGTTATTAAATACAACGTATGCGTTTTTAAACGTATTAAATAATTGTATCATATTAGTAATACATTTATGATTTTTTTAAGTTCACATTAACGTCCTTTTACTAAAAAAATTAAAGACTAATTGTGACACTAATCCTCACATTAGTTGTCAAACACATCACATGGGTTAATGTCTCTCGTACATGCGTTTAATAAAACTCTCATCATTTCGATGACAGGTGATCTCTGTTTACTTAATCACGGTCTTAATTAAATTTATTCGACAAACGTGTTTTAAATATGGAATAATATCCTAATATGACCACGGCTGCTTGGAATTGTTTCACTAACCAACAAAGTTGGTTATTACAAAAGTTAGCAAGAGTCCATTTTTTACCTGCTGGATGTAAACAGACGCTCACGAACATAATGTTCGTCTAGCAGGTAACCATAGCAACAGTGGGCTGCTTGAGCACTTTTTTGTGTCAGGATCATTATCGATATTTCAACAAATAAATACCGTCATTATTTATCAGTTTATTATATTTACATATTTCAAGAAAATACTGTTGCGTTTTGTTTCAAAATTTCCAGGTTGATATTTGCTTAACTGTGCCAGGGGCGCCAAAAGACAAGTTGAACAGCTCGACGAAAAAAACGAAATTTTCTTGACAGATCTCTTTCAAAAATCCAACCCATGAAAGTTATTAAATAATCCTCGTACTAACTCATCCCTAGCCCAGTATTTAAACAAACTTACTGTGCTTTTTCTAAAACAACTTTCCAATGTTAAAAAAATAACTCCGTGTTCATGCGAACCGCATCAATTTGGCTTCAACTGCGCACTCCGGTGACATTTAACTCGCGCATAACTTCTTTCTGGTTTTCTCTCTAAACACGCCGCTCGCTAAGTGGGCAGGGCGGGCTGTGATATCTAATTAGGCGACGGGCTTCGTGGTTGGGTGGACAGCTAATGGTAGTTCGGCTTTACTTATGTTTGGGGGGCGGCCCTGCGTGCGCCGTCACTCCCTCCTCCTCTTCCTCCTCCCTTTGGGGTTAGTTTGCTTGTGTTTAGTTCCCAGAGACAGTCAAATCGGATTCCTTTGGGAAAGGACACAAATCACTCCCGTTTGAACAAGGGGAACAGCGAGGGAGCTGTCTCCACAAGGGTCCACCTCTCCTGGTTGATTTCATATTGCTCATTCATGTGATTTGATCAGAGAATACTCTTTGTGGAGAAAGACAGGAAAGGAAAAGGAGGAGAAAATAAAGAAAAAAATAGTCTCTGGATGATGACATTTGATCTAACCCTCAGCGAAGCCCGCTCTTGATCCTATTGTTTCTTAAAGTGACATTAGACTTTTTTTTGCGCACGGTAGACCAAAGGGACCTCCAGTGTAATCTTGTAGTTTTTGTTTGTTTGTTTATTGTTGCACGGTGTTCACTAAACCTGGATGTTGACATCTCGCGTTTCTTTTGGCACGTCGCTCTATTTTCTGTTTCAGAGAGGAAGCGCTAATAGAGACAAACGCGGTGACACCTGCTCACCCATACACTTCTCCTTGTCTTTTTTTAACGGAACGATCAAAAGAAGCAAGCACCGACTGAGACGGTGACAGGAGTCTGTTTTCATGTTCGGGATTCAAGACAGCATTCAAAGGAGCGGGAGTAGTATGAAAGAGGAGCCCATCGGTGCCGGGATGAACGCTGTCCGGACATGGATGCAGGGTGCCGGAGTGTTGGATGCGAACACAGCCGCTCAGAGGTAAGCCGGCGGCGGTCTTCAGCGCCACGGGAACAACTAGACGGAATATCGTGCGCTTATCATCCTGGGACGACACAAAACGCTCATGTAGATCATTCTAATCAGTGCGCTATATCGGCTTATTAATAACCAGGTGACAAAGAGATTGATTTATTGCTGCGATAAGTTCGTAGCATCCTCCTCGGCGTGCTCTTAGCACCAGCAGACAGAATGCTTGAGTTGCAAGTCACATTAAAACTGTTTTTTAATTATTTCTAGTATTATTATTTCTAACGGTAAAATAGCCATAAACGTTTGCTTATAAGCGACTTTGTAATCACTAGTTTTGCATGGATTCTGTAGCTTTAAATTTTTAAATTTAAAAGACAATCCAGACCAGTAGTTTGCCATAAGCAGCTAAACAGAGTTATTAGATTTAGATATATTTATATTAATTATTTTTTAATTAACAACAACTAATTCTGTTGTTATACAATGCTTTTTAAGAAAATAAAAATAATTGAAACGTTTACAGTCTCAATGACTATCATTAACAGGCTACTTTTAAATATATTTTTTTAAACTATTAATCTGTCAAAGTACATTTTTGCAAACTTTTGCAATGCATTTTGAAAAAAAATGCATTTCAACTCTTTATGAAATTGTAGTTAAATAATCACAAAAGTATTGTTTTTATTATTATTATTTTAATATACACATGAATATTTCATCCTCTTTCTTTTCATCTTGTATGTGTTCATAGTGGAGTGGGTCTTGCTCGAGCACACTTTGAGAAGCAGCCTCCTTCAAATCTTCGCAAATCCAACTTCTTCCACTTCGTTTTAGCGCTATACGACAGACAAGGACAGCCCGTGGAAATTGAACGAACCTCTTTTGTTGGATTTGTTGAGAAAGAAAAGGCAAGTGAAACGTTCTTTTGTATATTGGTTTTGCAAATTTGAATGAAAATTGCATGTGATAATTATTATAGGCTAATAAATAAAATGTCATTGATATTAGCCTAAAGCTGAAAGCTTATTTGCCTATACTCAATAAATCACAGTCTTACATTAAATTACTGTTCAGTCATGAATTTCCTAAACCTGTATTTAATTATTATATTTTAATTTTTAGCATTTTTACATATTCATCACTTATAATTTAAGAGAGCCTCATGTTTTATATTTTTCCCTTTAATAGTTACAAACGCATCTGTATTTTGCAGAAATGCTACAGTGATAACCTAAGGTCATAAAGTTAATATTCTCTGTCAAGGTGCTTATTGTGAAGTACCATATACTGCTTTAATAAAAATACTATATGCAAATAAAATTGTTTGTAAGCATTTGTAAATTAATCTCAGTGAGGGAAGTGTCTGCTGATTTTATTAAAAATATGGCTATTAATGCTTACTGAATATTTAGTCACTTTGTGCACATCTATACCCCGGGCGTATTATTATTGAATTGTGAAATCACAGTGTATACACAAAACGTAATTTTTTTTAAAGACGCAGGTATTTTTAACCACTCAGTGAAAACGACTCTGTTTTGTACCATTTTTGTTTCGGTTGAGTTAATGTGCGTTAGCAGTGTTTTTTTTTTTTTTTTTCTTTTTGGCGGCCTCCTGGTCCGCAAGGGAATAGCCGGTTTGACTCACGGGGCTCGTCAGAAATAGTCAAACAGTTTTTTCTTGCTAACCATCGAATTTATTTTTGCAGGAATCTACCGGAGAAAAGACCAACAATGGGATCCATTACAGATTGCAGCTTCTTTACAGCAACGGTAAGAAGGAATGCATCATCTAAGACTCATTGAACTTTGCATAAACACATCAGGGATTTGCTTCAGCCCGACAATCTGAATAAAATAAAAGGACAGCAAAGGAGGGGTGACAAAGAAGTAAATAATTAATTACGTAATTATATCAAACTGATTAAAATGACTATAATGTCCTGATATAATAATACAAATAATAACTGTTATAACAATTCGTATAATTGTTCTAACAAAAGAGATTAAAATGCGCAGCAAAGTCGTAACGTTTTTACTATAAACATTAATGAAACACAAAACGATCCCCATTAGTGCACTTTTCCGGTTGCGCTTTTTCCAGAAATGTGCACTTCATTTTTGATGGAAGCTAATGGCCTGGCCATAATGAAAGTACACTCTTTTCTGTCTGCTAATGTGGTAAATGACAACCAGGCGTTTGAAAATTTGTTGCGCCAGTCTTTCACGTTCCTGAGCGTATATATTTAGTTTGTTGAAAATCGTGGTGTTTTTTTTATTATTATGTCTGTAAGTTGCATATTTTTTTCTTATGCTTTTCTTTCTAAAAGCTATTTTTGTTTTAGTATGTATGTGAGTCAGTATAAGTTTGAGTTTCATCCAAAGCCAATTTTTACTTAAGCCTTTAACACTGCCTGCAGTCTATGTTGGGTTGGGTTGTCTAGACATTTAGAGCATCTATACTGTATTAAAGCCATGCCATTGTGAATGGTAAATATATACCTGGCGGATTCATTTCTGATCCATGTTTGTGCATATGACCTGCATTGCATTGTGAGTTAAAGAGGACTTATCTTCTCTCCTCTACAGGCATCAGAACAGAACAGGACTTTTATGTACGCCTGATTGACTCCATGACCAAACAGGTAAGACGTTTTTTGAAAATCCCCACGGTTCGCCGGTGAGAGCCTGTGTGTGATTTGCAGCGAGAGTGAATGTGTGTGCCGTGCACCCTGGTGAGTTTGGGGTTACACACTCTAGCATGCCTCAGGGGCACGAGGATCGGTTAGTGTCTAAATATGACATACTCTCTCTGGGACATCATTTAAGATGACTGAGCGTATGCATGTATTTATGTGCATACGTGTGACAGTGAGATTGATAGCTAAAGAGAGAAAGAAAGAAAGAGACTTTCAGTTGTATTCATTGTCTGTCACAGGGGATTATCCAGCGGTGCCTTTCAATGTTTAAACAGCATACTTTGAGTGTGTGTGTATGCGCGTGACTACTGCAACGATTAGCTAAAGATCTATCTGTGCATATTCAAATGTGTTGAGGGAACAGATGCTTGTTGTGAACACACATGTGCAGGTTGTGAGCTTTAACCCTAGAGAAAACTTATATGAGAAAACACAGGGCAGCAAGAGTGACCTCACAATCTCATATGAGGCGCTCTTCCTTTCCCCCCCCAAACAGAAACAGCCTCCCCCTCTCTCATTCTCTCTTTCCCACTCATCCCCTCATTTCCTCTCTCATGATCTCTGACTATAAATGTTGTTTTGAAGACACTTTAGGGAAGTGTATTCAACTATGCAAATAGTCAAGAAGTGTGACAGTAAATTTTATTTCTAAATTGGCTTCAGAATTCTAAAATATTTAGTTGAAGCTATTTTGATTAATAACTAAAATAATTGTATTTCTCATGCTGTTTTTATAATAGTCACTTTGTATGACAAGTAATATGTGTGTATGTGTGTGTGACCCCAGGCAGGATGAAGTGTGTATGGATATGAGGTAATTAGCAGGCGCTGTGACAGACAGCCGGCTAACGCTCTGAACACTTAGTACATCATGTGATTTAAACATGCCAGCACGTTTACCCTATTGTTCCACCTTGTTGCTACTGATTTGCTTCATTATGTGTGTGTGTATGTGTGTGTGGAGAATGAGAGAAATACTAAAACTCATCTAAGAGTATAATTACGTATAAAACATTTAGTCTTTCACAGAAAGCTTTCTTAAATTTATTATAGCTTATATATATATTTAAAACAACAAAAATTAATGTAAATTAGTGTCATTAATTATTGCACATTTCAATATTACAATTTTATTTTACTATTAATTAATGTATTACAAAAAAGCAAAAACTACATTTTCACTTACATACTTTTTTGTCATGACCCAAAGCGTTCATTTCTATTCAGAAATTCCTACTACAGAATCCCTGGATGTTACATTTGGCTCAAACTGTTTCGGAGCTCCCCTTTCTGTATTGTGTGATTTGTTTGTGGTTTATAATTTCCTTTGCATGAATGTTTATGTGCGAGAAGCTAGGTGCTGTTACTGATGCTAGTTCGTGCCCTCGCTCTGCTCGGCGGTTTGGCCGGCGTGTAGCGGGACAGATTTATGTGTGTGGGTGAAAGGCAGGAGCGTTGTGCTGAGGGAGAGAGACTGTTCTCTGACACCCCTGAGGTAAATACAGTGGCCAGGGGGGACTGGCCTCGGCTCAGCCTTTCACTGAGTGTCTCAATAAAAAGCCGTTTATCTCCCCAGGGTTGTCTCCCACGTGCACATATATTACCGACTGATTTACTGGCTATTTCTGTGGCAAACGGCCCTGCCATACCTGTTAATGATGTGGTGCCACTGAGTAAGCGAGAAAGAGAGAAAGAGTGTGTGTGAAAGACAGTGCGACAGCCAAGTCAACATGCTTGCAAGTATCAGATAGTAAAGCAAAGTACTTTGAAACAAACTTGGTGTTTGCATAAAAATTTGCAAAATTTGTATCTTAAGGGGTACAACAGCTTGTCAGCTTGGCAGTACTGTTAAAGAAACAACTATACGTGAACCTGGACCACAAAATTAGTCATAAGGGTCAGTTTTTTAAAATCGAGATTTACACATATGAAAACTGAATAAATAAATTTTCCATTCATGTGCGGTTTGTTAGGACAGGACAATATTTAGTTGAGATACAACTATTTGAAAATCTGCAATCTGAGAGTGCAAAAAAAATCAAAATATTGAAAAAAAAATCACCTTTAAAGTTGTCTAAATTAAGTTTTTAGCAATGCATCTTACTAATCCAAAATTAAGTTTTGATATATTCACGGTAGGAACTTGATCTTTACTTAATATCCTAATGATTTTTGGCATAAAAGAAAAATAATTTTGACCCATACAATGTGTTTTTGGATATTGCTACAAATATACCCATGCCGCTTATGACTGGTTTTGTGGTCCAGGGTCACATATTGTCACGTTAAGGTGCAAAGTTGACTTTTTAAGCACTTAAAGGTTCTGACAGTGATTTTATCATGGTATAATGTCCAAAAAACAGGGTAAATACAACAAAAAAGACTGTTTCACTACATTTCCCAGAATCTCTTTCTCAAATGTTCGCATATTTGCGTACAATTGCTTTTTGAAGTGGCAAGGTATACTGTTGTTCAACAAAGTTTTGAGTACAAACTTCAGTCATTTCAGTAGGAATCAGTGTAATCAGGATTTAACACATGGTTTTGCTGCATTGACCAACAGAAAGTTGCTTTGTATGAAAGTGACATCAATAAACAAACTGGCCTTATGTCTGGCTCCTCTTTAGACTTTTCTGCTCTCGCTGTCGTTTGACTGTTTTTCTCATCCATGTCAGTGTGAAACACGGCTTAGGTTATGACAGAGTGTTAGCTGGTCTTTAAATGCCTTTCTGAAAACCCGGTCCAAAACCACTCTGCGGTGAGCAGTCAGCCTACATATGCCTACAGATTTTTTGTAAATTTCCTACCGTAAATATATCAAAACTTTATTTTTGATTAGTAATATATATTGCTAAGAACTTCATTTGGACAACTTTAAAGGCGATTTTCTCAATATTTAGATTTTTTTGCACTCTCAGATTCCAGAGTTTCAAATAATTGTATCTCGGCCAAATATTGTCCTAACAAACCATATGTCAATGGAAAGCTTATTTATTCAGCTTTATTCAGTTTTTCTCAATTTCAAAAAACTGACCCTTATGACTGGTTTTGTGGTTCAAGGTCACATATCACTCCACAGTGGATTTACATTTACTTTTACGGTCCTAAAAATACTACATTTCCCAGAATCTCTTTCTCAAATGTTCCCATATTTGCCTACAATACCTTTTTTAAAGGGCAAGGTATACTGTTGTTGTATGAGACTTTGAGTGTGAACAGTCATTTCAATCGAAATCCACGTAATTTGTATGAAATTGACATCAATTTTTGCTGCATTTTGTTAATGTGAGCTGTTTGTGTTAAGAAAACTGGCCTTATGTCTGGCTCCTCTTCAGACTTTTCTGCTCTCGTTGTCATTTGACTGTGCCGTTTTTTTTTCTTGTCCATGTCAGTGTGAAACACAGCTTAGGTTATGACAGTGTTAGCTGGTCTTTAAATGCCTTTCTGAAAACTCGGTCCAAAACCTCTCTGCGTTAAGCATATGCCTACAGATTTTTTTTTTTTAATTTCCTACTGTAAATATATCAAAACTTAATTTTTGATTAGTAATATGCATTGCTAAGAACTTCATTTGGACAACTTTAAAGGCGATTTTCTCAATATGTTGATTTTTTTTCTGCACCCTCAGATTCCAGATTTTTCAAATAATTGTACCTCGGCCAAATATTGTCTTAACAAACCGTATATCAATGGAAAGCCTATTTATTCAGCTTTCAGATGATATAAATCTCAATTTCAAAAAACTGACTCTTATGACTGGTTCTGTGGTCCAAGATCACATATCACTCCACAGTGGATTTACATTTACTTTTTACATTCCTAAAAATACTACATTTCCCAGAATCCCTTTCTCAAACGTTCCCATATTTGCGTAAAATACCTTTTTAAAGGGCAAGGTATACTGTTGTTCTACGAAATTTTGAGTGCGAACTCAAATCGAATTTCAATCGAAATCCACGCAATCAGAATATTGACCAACGGAAAGTTGCTTTGTATGAAACTGACATCAATTTTTGCTGCATTTTGTTAATGTGAGCTGTTTGTGTTAAAGGGGTCATCAGAGCTAAGTTCACGTTTACATGTTATTTGAACATTAATGTGTGTTGGCAGTGTATGTACAAATCTACCCTATAATGATAAAAATCAATGCAGTGGTTTTTAATTAATCTGTAAAAATAATATC
>JAHKKF010526832.1:0-30654 GCA_019740295.1 Labeo calbasu
TTTAAATTAATTTGTTTGTATTAAAATAATCTATCTTTCTGATTACTATAATAATAATAGTTATATAAATTATTGATTATTATATTAATCATATTAATCAATTGTATTATATTATATATTATAAATATACATATAGATTAATATAAATATTAATCTATAATATTAGTTATTAGTATATATAAATATTAGTTATTAGTATACCAAAAATATGAAAATATGACAATTAATACACATGTATTATATTTACATTAATGTTATAGGTTTATATTATAAATAATTGATAATTATATTACAGTTAAATTTAAAATAAAATTAAGACGTAAATTATTATATAATAATTATTTTATAATATTGATCTTTTTATCTATAGATAGATAGAGAGATGATCAATGTTATATAAGAATAATTAATAATTATTAGTATAACAAAAAAATAATATGACATAAATTTAATATAATAATATAATTGCTATAAATGCTAATTACTAGTATAAATGTACAAAATACAAAATAAAATGAAGACATTAATTATCAATATATACATTTCAAATGAATTTTCATTTTAAATGAAAAACAAAACAAATGTAAATGAAAATGAGAAATATTCCCTTGGAAACTAACTGAAATAAAATAAATTCAAGTTGAAAAATGACCAAAGTACATAAAATTACTAAAACTTTAAAATGAATACTGATCATATAAAAATGTATTAAAAATATAAATAAACAACAGTATATAAACAATACTATAACAACACCAGGAAATTAATTAAATCACAATGATTGTTTTTTTGGTCTTGTTTAGGTGGCCAACGTGGAACTGTACTACAAAGCGATCCAGTTTTATCTGGAGTTCAAGCCCTTGTTACTGAACGACCTGCTCATAGTTCTTTCCCCAAGACTGGATCACTCACGTGCCGTCAGCTTCTTCAGCAAGGTACAGAAATTTAGCACAAGGCTATACCTCACCTAAGTGGTGAGCATTGAACTTTGTCTGTTTAAAATCAGCTAAAATGACTGTTTTGTTTCTTCAGGTTAAGCAGCTTCCTCTGGTCAAGCCTTATCTGCGGTCAGTACAAAACCACAACAACAAGTCTGTCAATGAAGCACTTAACAACCTCTTCATCTCAGAGGAAGACTATCAGGTACAAACAACAGTGTGAAGTATTTCTCAGAAAAACAAAAAACAATTATAGTAGCTTTTTGCAGTAGTTGTTGTCCACCGCCTCATTTGTTCAACTGTCCCTTCTGCAGGCACTCAGGACATCTATAGATGCATACGATAACTTTGACAACATCTCACTGGCCCAGCGCCTGGAGAAACACGAGCTGATCGAATTCAGGAGAATCGCTGCTTACCTCTTCAAGGGCAACAACCGATGGAAGCAGAGCGTGGAGCTGTGCAAGAAAGACAAACTCTACAAGGTAAAGTGAACAACTTTGTTGCTGTCTAGTCGTGCTGTCTGTAAATGTACTTGATCCGATTCATGACGGCCATGCATATTCTTCTACCCAGGATGCCATGCAGTATGCGTCTGAGTCGAAGGACATAGAGCTGGCTGAAGAGCTGCTGCAGTGGTTCCTTCAGGAGGATAAGAAGGAGTGTTTCGCCGCCTGCCTGTTCACCTGCTATGACCTGCTCAGGCCTGACGTGGTCCTGGAGACGGCGTGGAGGCACAACATCATGGACTTTGCCATGCCTTACTTCATCCAGGTGATGAGGGAATACCTCAGCAAGGTAAGGATGGGCTGTTACTCTAAAATGGGGTACAAATGTGGGGACTAGGAGTAGGGTGAACTATCCTTTTAAAAAATAAAACGACATAAACTGATTAACATTTAAATACAGTATATTCAATTAGTATATTAATAGTATTACATTGAAATTTGATTTTTATTTATCTTTATGTATTATTTATTTATTTTTATTCATTAATTAGTATTTTAAAATGGCAAACATTTAATTTGAACATTTAACATACAGTAATTTATATTAGAATAAGTAAAAAAAATATCTGGCAAACATTTTTAACATTAATTAATCTAAATATCAGTTTGTCACTTTGAAATGTAATTTGAGATACATACTTAACATAAACTACCAGTATTAAAATTGTTATTAAATAATTATAATAACTAAGACATGTATGTTAATTTAAAAATAGTCATAATTTGACTAACATTAATCAAATCCTTTCAAATCTCAGTCACTTTGAACAGTAATTAACATTTACAAATAGTAACATATTAGTTTGATTATTTTTTTCTCACTTTATTTAGATTTTTCTCCACATAAGCTGGTTACACCATACAGTTACAGATATAGATTGATTATTATTAAATAATTATTGATATATGTAAAGTGAAAACATCAATTATCAATATATTAAGTTAAATATAAAGTAAAAAAAAAATCACTGATTTAAACATGAATTAAAAGCATTTTTATATCTGTTGATTTGAAAAGTGCTTAATATTTTTATTTTAATATTGTTAATTATTAGGATAATTATATTAATATATTATTAGTATTCAGTGATTATTTTATTTTTAAGAGACATTAAGTCCAGAATTGCAGAATTGCAAGGTACAAACGGACAATTCTGAGAAAAAGTGAGAATTTTGAGTTTATATCATGCAATTCTGACTTAATTTCTCAGAACTGTGACTATTCCTCAGAACTGAGTTTGAAAGAGTTTGTCTTGCAATTCTGACTTTGCATGCACTTCTCATGCACTTCTATCTTAATTTCTGAGAATTGCGAGTTTATGTCTCACATTTCTGACTTTATAACATGCAATTGTCAGTTTTTCTTGCAATTCTGACTTAATAACTCAGAATTGCAAGTTTGTATCTCACATTTCTGACATTATAACTCATAATTGCAAGTTTATACCTCACAATTCTGAATGTCAGAAATGCAAGATATAAACTCGGAATTGCGAGGAAAAGTCAGATTTGTCAGATTTTATTTTTTTTACTTCAGTAGTGAAAACGTGCTTCCATACTCAATAGAATTATATATAGACTCAACTTATTTCTCTCATATTTTTAGGTGGACAAGCTGGAGACCTCAGAGTCCTTGAGGAAAGAGGAGGAGCAGGCGACAGAGACTCAACCCATTGTTTATGGTAAATTAATAAAAGTGAATTGCAGTGAAAACTGACTAGAAATGATTATTATTATTTTTTTTTTTTAAATAAAATAAATATTAAATACATTTTTTATTAACTCCTTAGGCACACCTCAGCTCATGCTGACAGCAGGTCCCAGTGTGCCTGTTCCCCCGCAGCAACCTTACGGCTACGGGTACACGGCAGCACCTGGCTACCCCCAAGCTCCTCAGGCCCAGCCGGGTTTCGGTTACGGCATGTAAGGACCTCCCCGTTTTCCCGCCCGCCCCTCTTCCTGCTGCCGCTTGGTTCGGTCTAGCATCCCCATGGATCTCTCTCTCCCTCAATCCTCCAACAGTCCGACTCTACCACTTTGTGCTCACGACGGGGGATTTGAGCAAATGTTATTCTTTTACTTTACCTTTTTTAAAATGATCGTTTTTGTTTATCGTGTTTTCTTTATACCATCATGAAGGACTTTATTTCTATATTGTCAAAGATTTCATCAGAATTATTTTTTTCACATTCCAGATACTTACTAGATTTAATTTCCTGTCAGTTTTATCTGTCAATAAAAAGGGGAATGGTGTCTACAATGAGGAGACTTGTGGGAAGAAGCAAGTCGGCTTAATTAAAACAACAAAAAATCTGATTTGCACTCCGTAGTCAGAGAAAACACAACTAATGTATCATTTTGATGTGTGTGAACAGCTGTTCAGTCTGTAAGCATTTAATATTGTATATTCCAGGGAAGAAAATAAAATCGAGATTTAATGTACCACCTCCACAAACAAACACTACTCAATACCAGTAATTCAACAGGGGTGCGTAGCTCTCGAAATACATAAAAAAGGTTATGCATAAAGATGCATTCAATACGATAACTTCAAACCGTTTCAGACCCTGACCTATGCAGGTTCTCCAGTTTTCGTTTTCCATATGAAAAACAAACTTTTTGTTGTGCAGTAACCCGTGCTCATTGTGTGGGACCATCCATTTGAGGAGGAATAATGATTAAAATATATATAAATATATATGCGGCTCTCCACACCTGTGTGTGTTTACTAACCTTACCTCTCTGTGCTGCAGCGTGTATGTGTGCGTATGTGTGTATGCTGGTTGTTGTGATGTTTAGGTCACTGTACGGCACCGAAGTGAGACTAGAAAGCCAGTTTATCCTGCCAGTTATTCCTAAACCCGATTTATCCTTTATTTGTAAAGAAGAGAAATCACAATGGTTTAAGAAAGAAGATTAAACTAACTCCCTGTGTGTCCTGTACTCAGTTTTCACTGAGTTGAGATTAATCATACACATATATTGTAGTGATCTGATTGTGCACAAAGAGAATGAGATTTTTTTTTTCTCCCCAGATTACCATATAAATAAAGGCTTCTTGTTTGTCAAGAAAAATCTGGTTAAACAGCTTCACGTGCCATGTATTCTTTTCCCAACAAAATTTGTAATTTTTCCCCCTTACTTCATACTCACTGGACTGCTTTCATTCAGAGTTTCATAACAAATTAAGCTTTAAGATGGGAATTTATGGCTTAATCAGTAATGTAAATAAAAATAGGCCTGACTTTAGAAGCTAGTTTGACATAAATCCAGTGTTTTAAATCTAAATGTTCACAGAATTGATCATACAAGCACTTCTGTGCGATCGAAAAGGGAACAAGAGGTGATTTTTGCACCAAAGTCCAGAATAGTTTATTCCATTGGGTATGAGGGGGTGATTGAAATAAGGTTCCAAAATGACTAATTGTACATAAGACTTATAATGACAAAAATGTACTCATGTTTATGGAATGGGTGAACTGTTTACTTAAAATAAATGGTTAAACCTATAAATCAATGTGTCATTTTAACCCTTTTAATGCATCTCCACCACTCTAGCTGTATAAAAATTGGTCCCATCCAATAGTGTTATTCAATACAACTTTAGGTGTCCAGTCACTTTATCCACAAGATCAGATGGTCCCGGACCCACGCCAAGAACTGTCCGAGACCCTGGTGCAATTTGGGTTCTTCCAGCGTCTTGGATTAAGCTAACCGGCAGTCCGACCTCTTTGGCGTGGGACAGCAGTTCCAGCAGACAGTCCTCGTCTGGAGCCTTGACCACCACTTTGGGTTGACCGCAGTACTCCCACTGTTTCAGGAGCTCTGGGTTTCTCCGCTGGACCTGCTTGTAGGCGGACACAGCGGCGTGGGAGCACTGGGCCGCCACTTTACCTTTGCCCATCTTCAGATCGGTTCGGACCACAAGGATCATTTTGAACTCTCCACTCTCGCCCATCACGTTGGCCTCACTGCCAGCACCGGCGCTGTTTCCTAAAGCTGCCATCATGCTGCTGGACGATCTGCCAAAACGCCCACTCAGGTGCCACCCGAGGCAGAGCCCACAACCTACACCTGCCAGTATACCCAAAGCGACAGGCCCATACAGAGAATCCATCCTCGTATCTGATGAAACACAAGAGTGATTCATAATACAAAACCAGTGCAGTTTTATACCTTTACACAAAATTACCATTCTACACTACTAGCCAAAAGTTTTTGAACAGTAAGATTTTTTTTAATGTTTTTTTTTATTGAAGTTGTCTCTTCTGCTCTCCAAGCCTGCATTTATTTGATCCAAAGTACAGCAAAACATTAACATTTAAATATTTGTACTATTTAAAATAACAGCTTTCTATTTGAATGCATTTTAAAATGTAATTTATTCCTGTGCTTTCAAAGCTAAATTTTAGCATCATTACTCCAGTCACATGATCCTTCAGAAATTATTATAATATTCTGATTTGCTGCTCAAATCATTTATTATAATGTTGAAAACAGCTGAGTAGAATTTTTTCAGGTTTCTCTGAAGAACAGCATTTATTAAACAGAAATCTTTTGTAACAGTAAAAATGTATTTATCACCTTTGTATCTTTCTATTCATCAAACAATCCTAAAAAAATGTACTCGGCTGTTTTAAATATTGATAATAAGAATAAAAAATGTTTTGTGAACAGCACATCAGCATATTAGAACGATTTCTGAAGGATCATGTGAGTCTAAAGACTGAAGTAATTATGTTGAAAATTTAACTTTGATAATAGGAATAAATTGCATTTTAAAATATTTTCAAATAGAAGGCAGTTATTTTAAATAGTCAAAATATTTCACATTACTCCTTTTGATGTATTTTGGACCAAATAAACAGCCTTGATGAGCAATAGAGACTTCTTTTAAAAAACATTAAAGGTCTTGCTGTTCAAAAACTTTTGACTGGTACTACTGGCATGTAAAGTGAAACTCACATTCACGTATTAATTTGTATGTTTATATTAGTATAATGTGTTTACATTACTAACAATGACTGTTACTACAGTATTTCAACGACAGGAAACTGTGGTTAGCACTTGTTTAACATTCGTGTAAATAAAAATATGCTAATAAGCCTGACATATTACGAAGTGTGGGGTGGCCGAGGTGGGATCAGGGAGAGTTCGAGCGAGTGTGAATGTATATGTGTTGAATTGTTTTTGTCCTATGTCTTGAGGACCCCCTCGAAAACGAGATGTTTCATCTCAAGGGGTTATCCTCCTAACACTAATAAATTTTGAGAATAAATTTTTGAGAAGTCAGTCTGACATAAATCCAGTGTTTTAAATCTAAATACTCAGAATGGATCATATTAGCCTCGTTGTACAACTGAAAAAGAGCATATAAAATTAAACTAAATGATTAAAAGATTATGATATTTATCATGTTTCTATATTAGTAACAGTAACTGTTACTATAGTATTTTTGAGGACCTGGCGTATGTGTACAAAATCAAATGAGCATAAGTATGTGTGCGATTAATAATCTATAAAACGATCTCTATATGTACATGCTTACATTCGTCAATGGCAATGCTGTTAGTATAGCCAGTCTAGCCGGCTTGGTTAAGTCTAGTTAAAACGTGTTGGCTTAAACGACCCTCTAATGAGCTTTTATGAAGTACTAACCGGTGCTGGTGAGACTATTAAGTATAAATGTGTTTATGAATATTTGATGTCTCACTCACCAGCAATCAAAATGATTCAGCAAGCCGAAGTTTCCTGCAAACTCCACGAGCGGCTTCTTACAAGGCGACGCTGAATGATGACGTCAGGTGTTTAAAGCAACCGCCAAAAAAACGAGAAATATTCCTCAAAATCGAGTCAGCTTTCTCCAATGCGTATTTTAATCGTATGAATTAATGTTTTAGAGTGTTCACCTTCCTTTTACACCTTCAGAGACTTTATTCTGAATTATTTGTTTAGGAAAGTGCTTAAAGCAACCGAAAAAACGAGAAATGTTCCTAAAAAAATCGAGTCAGCTTTCTACAATGCGTATTTTAATCGTATGAATTAATGTTTTAGAGTGTTCGCCTTCCTTTTACACCTTCAGAGACTTTATTCTGAATTATTTATTTAGGAAAGTGTTTAAAGCAACCGAAAAAAAATGAGAAATGTTCCTCAAAACCGAGTCAGGTTTCTATAATGTGTATTTTATCTTTATGAATGAATGTTTTAGTGGGTTTACCTTCCTTTTACACCTTCAGGGACTTGTTTGGAAATGTTCAGGAGGGAAATTGTTCGCCATCATCCCACAAGGTGGTGAAAAGCTGTAGATTTTTGTTGCCTAATTATGCTCATTACATTTAAAAATGTAAGTGTGATGTCTCAAAATCTAGCAGTCTACCTTCCTAGACTGCATTTTGTGCAGTTGTGGGTTAGGGCACAGCTACACCGCTCATTTATAGGCAGGTGCATGCAGTGACAGCAGGCTATCTACTCCCACAAATAAGGCCCAAACTCTTATCTGGGTACTTTTAATTCTTTACTCTTTTGAACCCCAGAGGCCCAGCCTAATTTAAGACAGTGTAAAGAAGCTTTGAAACCAGACACTGTGTTTTTCGGGCCTGGCCTCTCATGGTTTTGCACCCTTAGTGTACCCCTGAGAGAGCAGGTGTACTGTGGATTGTGTAAGACTTAAACTACTGACAAAATGTTCTTGATTCTGACATTCGAGATTGTCTTACCTGCTTGTTCTTTTTTTGTTTATCCAGGCTGCTGTTCAGCTGCTTTGACACTAGAAGTGAAGGTTATTCATCCCCAGTGAAGGACGTGAAATCGGTAAAGAGCACAAAAATGAATACAGTTACAAATGTATATTGCATTATGTTATTATGTTGTGCACTTCAAAAGCAGAGAATTTGCATGTTGTTAGGGCTGACGTTTTCCCTGATGTCTTTGTGTTGCGGCACAGTGAAACTAGAGAAGCGAGAACAAGTACTGAACTTTTTGACAAACGAAAGATAGAGATGTGAAAAGATTGAGTTCAAGATAAAACCAGCATCAAAGTGTTTTCACA
The DNA here is from genome assembly GCA_019740295.1 of Labeo calbasu. NCBI lineage: Eukaryota > Metazoa > Chordata > Actinopteri > Cypriniformes > Cyprinidae > Labeo > Labeo calbasu. Next base: position 8,496 of record JAHKKF010526832.1, read on the forward strand.
CCAACGTAGAGTACTTTCCGCAGTGACACTACTGTTAATACTTTTTTGTATGCCTGTTGTCAAACCTCTGCAGTACTTGGGGTTATTTTTGGTGCGTTTGTGGTGGGCCTCAGGGTTTTTTGTGGTTGGTAACTGGAATGAGAGTCTTTATATAGACTGTCATGCCACTGGCCTATTTAGTGAATGTGAGATCTCACTAGAGTTTCGTTAAGTGCACAAATACTCATCCTTCCTGTGAGTTTATCACATGCAATCTTAAAGGGATAGTTCAGCCAAGAATGAAAAAATGTCTTAATTTACTTACACTTTATGTTATTTCAAATGACCTTCTTTCTTCTCCAGAACGTTTAGCACAGTTTCCAACTAGTCTACTTTACTATGTGGAAAAGTGCAACAAGAACACTCTGCTAAATATCTCCTTTTACATTCCAGTCATTAATATTTAGAATGACATGAAAATAACATGCTGTTCATTTTTTAGGTGAACTATTATTGAGATTCCAGATTGGAATAATTATGAAAATGAACCATGATTTGTTGGTTTTAGCTTTCTGTAATGTGGTTTGCATTCTTGTCTTGGCATCCATGATGACACTAGCAATGCAGATGGTTGTATCACTGGGTCATGCACAGGATCGATTGGGTTACAATAATCTGCAAAACAGCGGAGAACTGCAGCCGCCAGAATGATCAGAGACAGAGAAGAGAGAAAACAGACCAGAATGTGAATCCAGACTCTGCATCGCTCTCTTTCCTCTCTCTGTCTTTCTCTGAGTGGGTCTTAAGACATACTAAAGATTGTAATTATGTCCCACAGGTGCAGGATTGTCTATAATGAGATGGCTGAAAATGGGATAAATTTGAAGTTTCCTTGAAGAAGAGTGGGACCGTGGGACTTGCACAATCAGAGCTCTGGAAAGACAGGTCAGCCCTGCAGGCTTCCTTCTAATGTACTCATTGACCTCACTAGAAAAGAAATGTGCACATCTAATGCTTAAAGGCAGTTTTCAGATGTAAATACATTATATTATTGCATCCCAGGATTATTATAGTTAACTAAAACTAAAACCATAAAAAATAAAAACGGTAAAGGGACAGTTAATTCAAAAATGAAAATTCCGTCATTAATTACTCACCCTCATGTCATTCCAAAAGGCCTTCGTTCATCTTCAGAACATAAATTAAGATATTTTTGATTAAATGTGACCATCCGCCGCCATTCACAGTACCACGACACAATCGTGTACATTCATATATAAGGCGCAGTGCATGCGTGTTCTATGCCAGCAGCACCACTCGTATGCGGCAAGAATTGTTAAGTTTAGTTTTCTTTGTGCACAAGAATATTCTCGTAGCTTCATAAAATTGTGGTTGAACCACTGATGTCACATGGACTATTTTGACGATGTCCTTACTACATTTCCGGGCCTGGGAATGTTTCAGTTGCGTTGCTGTCTATGCAATCTGTTGGATTTCATAAAAAAAATCTTAATCTGTGTTCCAAAGATGAACAAAGGTCTTACGGGTTTGAAACGACATGAAGGTGAGTAATTTATGACAGAATTTTCATTTTTGGGTGAACTATTGCTTTAAAAACTTGCCAAGGCAACATTTCTCATATGCATTTAATTTAATTTGAGTTCTAAAACTAAAACTGTAATAAAAAAGTAGATATTTGACATAGACACACAACAAAATTACTAATGCTTGAACTAAAATTAAAATGAAAATGGTAAACTGAATAAAAGTATCTCAGTGATACTAAATTAACACTGCTGGATCCTGCAGATTCATATTTATCAACACTCTTGCTGACCATGCTGAGTCTTGGCAAGCACTGTATTTGAATAGGAGCTCTGTTGTGTCTAAACTTGATTTTCTATGTGGTACAACCACTGGCAATCTAAATGAAATTTAAATGCAATTTTATATGAATATGAAATTAAATCTCTTATGCTCACCAAAGCTGCATTTATTGGTTAAATTACAGTAATATACTAGTAATATTGTGAAATATTATTACAACTTAAAATAGCTTTTCTATTTTAATATGTTTTAAAATGTAATTTATTTCTGTGATGGCAAAACTGAATTTTTCAGCAGTCATTTCTCCAGTCACATGATCCTTCAGAAATCATTCTAATATAGGTCTACTATTTTTTCAGGATTCTTTCATGAAAACCTTTAATGTTCAAAAGACCAGTATTTATTTGAAATAGAAATCTTTTGTAATATTATAATTATTTTTACAGTCATGTTTGATTAATTTTATGCATCCTTAATGAATGAAAGTATTGTACTTTTGAACGGTAGTGTGTGTACTAGGCGATATACCGGTAGACACGATTACCTGGTATTAATTTGTAGAAATTTTTTGGACTATCGTCTCTATCGCAGTTACACACTCATGTGATTCTACTGTGGTTCGTGATCACAAAAACCTAGTGTTTACACATGTTTTTAAGCATTGTGATTTAAAAACAAGTGATTTTAAGCCATTGAAACGCAGTCAGCAGCGAAAGAGAACTCATTTCTCTATTTTGTTGTCCGAGAGGCATATGCATGGGAATATTTGGGAGTTATTTTTGCTGCTTTATAGGCCTTGAACGGTTAAAATCACACTTGTATGTGTCAAAATGCCTGTCTTTGCATGTATCCTCGTAAACACAGTAATAAAAAAGGTACAGTTCTGTCGCTGGGGTGGTACCCTAAGGTGAAAAGGTACATCTTTGTACCTTACCTACCCCTAAACAGTACATATTAGTACCTTAAAGTTACATTTTAGTACTTTGAAGTACATATTGATACCTTAAAGGTACATATTAGTACTTTAAAAGTACATATTTGTACCTTTTCACTTTGTACCTTAGGGTACCGCCCCAACGACAGAAATGTGCCTTTATTTCTGACAGTGCACATACTGCACATTATTGTTGCTTCTCTCTGCCCCGCCATTCTGAGAAGTGCCGATTTTTACAAAGCTCATCGTTCTGAAAAGCATGGTGTGCTCTGATTAGCCAGCTATCCAGTGCAATGTGATTGGCTGAATACCTCAAGCATGTGACCGAAATTTTACTTACCATGTTGTAACGGCGTGTCCTGGCGTGACAAAACAAAAACAATAAAACCCAGTATAAATGAAGCATTTGTTGCATCCAGTGAGGACATAATCACTGATTATAATGATTCATACTATCTTTTTACGTGTTTCATCGCGCCACGTAACATAACATCACGTCTGCATGTGTGATTGTAGAAACGACAAACAAGCACTACTCTACACTGCTCAAAAATCATGTTTGAATAGCCAGTAGCAAATTCTTTAACCCTTAAAGAACTAGGACATTTTCGGGGCACCTGACACACCTGCACTTTTCTTTGTTTTTTCAGACCTATCCTAGTAGTCTGCATCAAGTGTTATATATCATTGTAAACAGCAGAACTTGAAGTTTGAAGTTTCAGTCTAGCTAATTTAAAGTACCAATTTACCTTTTGTCTTTTCTAAGAATGAATGAATTTCCAAAATTTTAAGAAAATCGCAAGCAGCAATTGGAGTTTTTTTACTGTGTACTCAAACAGAAACTCCTGAAGTTTGGATTTTTTTTTTTTAGAAAGTTGTATTTGGGTGTTTTACGCTTCCAAATAAAATTGTATCTACATATAACATTCCCCAAGCAAGTTATAGCCATTTATTACAATATTGTTATAGGCGGTTTTCAGTGAAAAACAGGTCTGTTTAGTTTATTAACAATTTGGATGTGATCAGAAATGTTTAGGAAGTAAAGTAAATGGAAACAGTATTATGTAATAACAAAACAGCTTTTTCAGAGAAATATAGTTTTCAATCAGAGTGTGAACAACAAATGGTCTTGTGCAACAAATATACAAACAGTGCAAATGATTCACAAACTACACACAAAATGAGAGAAAAATATACAGAGTGCAACAGAAAAAAAATTGTGCAAATGATCTTTATAAACTATATAAGAAGAATTTCCATAATATAACAGCCAAATAGCTATATTCTGCGTTTTACCGGGACAGCGCATAACCACGTGAAAACATAAATTCCTATATGTACTGCTGTTTCATCCTTGTTTTTGTTTTATGTCAAAGTGCTCTGTCGTGTTTTTCGGTGCTTTTCAGAGAGTGCTGTCATGCAAATGTGTTATTTTGTTTTTGTTTTCATGCACGCACGACGCACTTTACTTTGACTTTGAGTTTGTTCAGATTTCCAAAGAAACATGCTAATTGGTGGTTCAAAAGTCCAAAACCGTTTTTTTGTTTCAATAGATGACAGTTTGAACCAATCTGGGCACAGGGGTGGGACTAAGCGTATATCTGAATATCCAAATGAGACAAACGTGATACAGGAAGAAAGTGGAGAATCTCAGCTTTGCGGTACTTTTAAAGCATTCAGATTGGATGAGCGGTTCAAAAGTTATTAAATATTTAAGAACAATAGTTATTTTTAGCCGCGGGCATCTGTCTCGGTCTTTGTGGGTTAAATATGAAAACGTACTTACAGGCTGTGAGTCAGAAGCACCAGACTGTCTTTGCAAAGTTGAAATTTCCCCACTTAATAGTGTGCACAGCAGGTAGGCTACTCTCCCAGGTTCAGGAAACAATTCTCTGTAAAATGCACTGCACACACTTGAATATTTGCATTGTATTATTTCAGAACAGTGTTGTAAATATAACCACTGATTTCTAGTTGTGTACTCAATTGTGTACTCTTACCCTTTATTAAGAATATGTCTTTGGGTGTGAGACTTTAATTTTTGCAAACGAACAGCTTGTAACACTCCAAAGACAACGAAAAACATGAAATTGTATCATATGATAACACAGTAATAAAATATCAGTAACAGTATAAAAAAATGTGTATTTTATCCCCCGGAACTTTTTTTTTTTTTTTTTAGGTGGGACTTCCCTCGAAATGCAGTTGGACTAGTTTTGAGTAGCAATTGGACGGGTTTTGTTGTGAAAACCTCGCAACCCTGGTCATAAAGACCTTATTTAACGCAAAAATAACTGTATCGTGATATACGTATATTGTTACTGTGAAATAAAATTACTTGTGATATACAATTTTGGTCATATCATCCACCACTATGTGTGCATGTAAATGCACATGATGAGCTGTGGAAACAAATGGATAAGAAGATGTGCTGTGGAAGAGGTCAGTCCTTCCATTAGGGAGGACACTCATATAAGTTGATCAAGAAATATGAAAAATTCTCAAAATTAAATCTAAATCCATTAGACAGAAAAAACTACTTGATTCTTTCAGCCTCAAAAAGACTTAAGAATTACCATTAACGGTGTCATTTACATCTCAAAGCCTCGTCTTAATCCAATAAAAGCACTCGCAGCGGTTCTTGCAAATTAAGACTGACATGTAACTGCAAGTTGGAGTCTTTCCAAGTTAGTCTGGGTTTATTAAAACCCCCTGAGATTATTTTGATAGATTTTGTTTCAGTTCTGAGGAAGAGGCTTGAAAAGGCTTAGGTGAGTAAGGCTGTTCTTGCGAAACAGCCGCGGGTGTATAATACCAGCAGCTAAACACTTAGAACCAGGGGCCTCAGCGCGGTTTCCTCCCACACAGCTGAATGTGATAGAGTGTGCGCTCTACGTGCGCTTCAACAGCACATACTGTTCAAGAAGGCCACTTTAATGTTTATGCAGTGTGATGCACATGACACGTGTAAATATTGCATTGTATGTACTGTATATATTAGATAATACAGAAGCTTGCTTCTTTCAGCCTACCGTCTTCTTACTGACTTACTGGTTTTTGCTCATGCGCTGATAATGTGCAGCTTTAATTGTGCTTTAACTGGCACGTTTACATGGAAAAACACATCTTTCATGTAGAGAAATTCAAGTCATCTCTCAGCATGTGTGGGAGCATTTAATAAGGCGAACCGCTCTGACTCGTAAGACTGACGTGGAAATGATTTGAATATGAGTCTGACATTCCCGGATCAGGCGTCTGACTTTGGCTTCCAACACTGCTGTGTTCAATTGACGCAAATGACTGCTGCAAAATAGGCCAACGGATGCTCCACTCCCCTGAGCAAGTCCCCATTTGTTCACAGCTCATTTTTAATATAAGAGGGAAAGGGATAGTAGTTCTACAGTGAAACAGTGTCATCATTCCCAACAAAGTACAGCTGTGTTTCTTTAGCGAAAAAGAATTTGAGAATTTTTGCATCACATCACTTGCTTACCAATGGATCATTTGCAGAGGAATGAGAGTCAAAACAGCTGATTATAACATCACAATAATCCACAAGTAACCCACATGACTCTAGTCCATCAATTAACATCTTGTGCAGCGAAAAGCTATGTGTTTGTAAGAAACAAAGCCATCATTACGGTGTTTTAACTTCAAATCATTGCTAAAATATCCACAGTATTGCTTTCTCTAGTGAAAAAGTTGGATTGGTTGGTGGACTTTTTCATTGGAGGAAGCAATATTATGGATTATGGACTCATTTTTTGTTTACAAGACGTTAATTGTTGGACTGGAGACGCATGAATTACTGTGATACTTTTATTAGCTGTTTGGACTCTTATTCTGATGCCACCCATTCAATTCACAATTGATGTGATGCTAAATTTTTCCAAATCCGTTCTGATGAAGAATAAAACTCATCTTTGACGTCAAAAGTTTATATACACCTTGCTGAATCTGCAAAATGTTTATTGTTTTACCAAAATAACAGGGATCATACAAAATGCACTTTTTTTTTTTATTTTGTACTGACCTGAATAAGATGTTTCACATAAAAGACATTTACATATAGTCAACAAGAGAAAATAATGGCTGAATTTATAAAGATGACCCCATTCAAAAGTTTACATACACTTGATTTACAACACTTACTATTGTGTTGTTACCTGAATGATCCACAGCTGTGTTTTTTGTTTATTGAGAGTTGTTCATGAGTCCCTTGTTTGTCCTGAACAGTTAAACTGCTCGCTGTTCTTCAGAAAAATCCTTCAGGTCCCACAAATTCTTTAGTTTTTCAGCATTTTTGTGCATTTGAACCCTTTCCAAGAATGACTGATTTTGAGATCCATCTTTTCACTCTGAGGACAACTGAGGGACTCATGCAACTGTTACAGAAGGTTCAAACGCTCATTGATGCTCCAGAAGGGAAAACGATGAGTTAAGAGTCAGGGGTGTAAGCTTTTGAACAGAATGAAGATGTGTACATTTTAATTATTTTGCCTAAAAACATATTCTTTTAATTTAGTACTGCACTTCAGAAGATACAGACATTACTTGCATGTTTCCCAGAAAACAAAATAAGTTAAATTTACCCTGATTTTCAAATTCAAAAAGTTTTCACCCCCCGGCTCTTAATGCATCCTGTTTCCTTCTGAAGAATCAATGATTGTTTGAACCTTCTGTAGTAGTTGCATTTGAGTCTCTCAGTGTGAAAAGATGTGTCTCAAAATCATACAGTCATTGTTGGGACCTCTTATTTTGATAAAAATAATTAATATTTTGCAGATTCTACAAGGTGTATGTAAACTTTTGACCTTAACTGTACATCTTGGATGGCTTAAGTACGTTTTCAGGCACATTTTCATTTTTGGCTAATATGCTCCTTTAAGAACCTTTTTCTACCTGATCAGACTTTTAAAATTACTTTTACTGGTAACCTATTTTAGTTAATGTAGGTGTTACCACATGAAGCATATTTGCTGATTTCCAGACAAGCCATTTTTACAGTGTAGACTCTTTTACAATGTAGTTTCTTCCGCTTGTTTTTGTTAAACAGCAGAGATTTAAATTGGAGTTACTGAGATTTAGACTCAAACCAGTGTCTTCCTCCTTGGCCTAATGTGTCGTTGCTTACTGCTAGGCCGCAGCTCGGACCTAGACTGTTTTCTAAAGACTCTAGATGTCAGTTTAGTTTGCCTTGCAGCTATTGCATATTAGCAAATCATCAGTTTATTTAATTGTGAACATAAGGTCAACTTGTGGCCTTGCTTCCTCCTCATCCTCTTTGCTGCTGTCTCCATTCAGGCAGCACATCAGAAGGTGAAGCTAAGCCTGCTGTTATGTAACAATTATGAAATCTTTCTATCTATTTTTAGACCCCAATATTGTCAGGTCTTTGAAACTATGATGAGCTGGCTATGATCTTGCATCGCTTTGCGCATTGATTTGATTGCATTAGAACTCTAATTTATGATGCTGTTAATTTAAAGATTTATTGCAGCTTTTTGTTTGTGAGCACGGTTGCGTAACACCTTCTCTAGCTCAGCACAAAAACATGCCTTGACATCTCCATCTCTACTCGACAACAAGCTCTCATTATTGCTAAACCTGACACCAGTGATTTATGAACGATGATTCTGCAGATTTTATATCACACTTATATAAACAGTTTCTACCTGCATCTTGCACAAATCGCATATTAAAAACCTTAATCAAGTACTTAAAGGGATATTCTATCATCATGTACATATCCTCATATCTTTCCAGACATGTCTAACGTTCTTTCCTCTAAAAAAGAAACCGTTATATAACCGTTATATATTTTAAACTGTTTTCGTCCATATAATGGAAGTCAGTAGGGTCCAAAACAACATTGGACCCCACTGACCTTCATTGTACAGACAAAAAAACAGAGAAACATTTTGAAAAGTATCTTTTGTGTTCCACAGAAGGAAGTCATACAGGTTTGGAATAACTCAGACTATCCCTTTAAATACAAATTCAGTAGTGACCAATGACCTTAGCCCAGCTGTGACCTTACATCTAAACCAAATCCTCACCAAATTCCTAATGTACATACTGTGCTTAATCTCTTACATTTACGGTAGCTATAAAAGCAATCCAGCATGCTTTAATAATGGCATTAAAGGGCTACACTGATAAAGTATGTGTCGTATGACGTGGCGAATGAGACCATTTACTGTTTCCTGGAATTCCAGTGATGCAGATCTCGAGCCCTCTTCCAGAAACCCTTCATTGCTTCCATAATAACCTAAACCCGCAAGTTTCACTGCAAAACAACCTGCCCTTTTCACCAACACGGGATGGAGGGACCCAGAGGAACATTTTACAGCTCAGATCATTCTCTTTCGTAGCCACTTAATGGATTCGCCTCAGACGTTTCTCATAAAATTCCTTGAGAGCAATAAAAATAGACACAAATTATGCACAACTGCTGACATGCAGCAAGAATGTAGAGCTCTAAAATGAACGTGAATCATGTTTGTTCACGGAAAGAGCTTGGTAGAATATACACTACCTGTCAAAAGTCTCTTTTGCTCACCAAGCCTGCATTTATTTAATCCAAAGTAAAGCAAAAACAGTACAATTGTGAAATATTTTTACTATTTAAAATAACTGTTTATTATTTGAATATATTATTTGAAAATATAATATATTCCTGTGATCAATTCCAAATTTTTAGCATCATTACTCCAGTCACATGATCCTTTAGAAATCATTCTGATATGCTGATTTGCTGTTCAGGAAACATTTTTTACAATTATTTTTTATTATCAATATTTAAAACAGCTGAGTACATTTTTTCAGGATTTTTTGATGAATAGAAAGATCCAAAGATCAGCATTTATCTGAAATAAAACGTTTGTGTAACATTATGCACTATACTATTCAAACGGAAAGAAATTTGGGGGAAAAATGATAGAAATTAATACTTTTATTTAGCAAGGATGCTTTAAATTGATCAAAAGTGACGATAAAGACATTTATAATGCTACAAAAGATTTCTGTTTCATATAAATGCTGTTCTTCTGAACTGTCTATTCATCAAATAAACCTGAAAAAAATCTCTTCAGCAAATCAGAATATTAGAATGATTTCTGAAGGATCATGTGACTGGAGTAACGATGCTAAAAATTCAGCTTTGAAATCACAGAAATAAGTGACATTTTAAAATATATTCAAATAGAAAACTGCTATTTTAAATAAAAGTATTTCAAAGTTTTACTGTTTTTCTGTACTTTTCGATCAAATAAATGCAGGTTTGGTGAGCTTCTGTAAAAAAAACACTAAAAATCTTACTGTTCAAAACCTTTTGACTGGTAGTGTAGTTTGGGTCTTTTCTCTTCTAAAACTCAAACGAGACAAATCTAAGAAGCAAAATGAAAAGCTGTCATGATTTACTGTGTTGTTGTTGTTGGTCAGCAGTTAAAATCTGTGGGTTCTAATGTTATTTGGTTCTCAGAGTTCTTCAAATGATCTTTTTCCTTCCACAGAAGAGTCATTTGAATGACATGATGACAGAAGTTTCATTTATGGGTAAACTATCCCAATAAGCAATTTGCTCCACATGTAATTCGAAAGGAGATTAAATGCATTTCAGTTGTGTTTTCTTGTAGGGAGCGAGGAAGAAAACTCCAAGGGAAAGAGCAGCCACACAAGTGAAACAGAAATAGATGAAATGGAAAGAATAGGGAATCGGTAAGCGAGGAAACGAGACAGTGAGCGAGTTCGTGAATGAGCGCGAGGGAGGGAGAGATAGGCAGAAGGAACTTGCTGCCCCTGGTTGGTGTTGTGTAAGACTTGGCTGGCTGTAGCAGAATAACACTCTTATTCTCTCAGTGCTTTGAACTCTGGTACCCTACAGCTCCGACCACCCCTCTCTGCAACAGCAAGAACTCACACTGAGGTGCCCCTCTCTCTCTCTCTCTACCTCTCTCACTCTCGCTCTCTCTCTCTATCTATTTCCCTCTCCCCTTTCCTGCTGTGTCGCACTTCTCTTTCTCTTCCCATAAGTCGTACCTCTCTCTGCTCCCTGCTCATTTGTCTTTCACTTTCTCTCACATGTGCTTGTCTGCTTCAGATGTGCTGCTGCACCTTTTGCATTTGAAGAAAGTTTGCTGTTTTTTTGTTTTCTGTCCTGCTGGACTGAGAACAGGCGTGCACAGCTTCTTCATCTGGTAAGAACCACCTGCATCACGTCTGTAGCAAGCAAATGTGTTTTATTATAGTTGCTGCTGCATGCATAAGTGTACTTGTATATAGCCAATTTCAGGTTGCATCTTCCTAAAGGCTTGTGTAATAGTGTTTTTCTTGTATAAGTGGTTGTGTAACCCACACACTGCTTCCTTGTTGCATATGTGTGTAAACAATGTATGTTCTTGAGGGTGAAAGTGAATCCACGTGTGTGTGATGGTCACACAGTATCTGGAGTCTGCAGGTGCGTGCCAGTGTTAACTGTGACGATAACGGGTGGTGTTTGGTTCCGTGCTGTGTGTATATGTGTTTGTGTCAGAACTGCACGTCGTGTTTGGGATCGGTTGTCATTTCACGAGGCTATTGGAATGAACGAACCCGTTGACCCGCGGTTTAGCTGAGGACACGCCCCTCCTTTACGCACGCACGTACGTCGCTCTGTCTTGTTGTTCTTCTCACTGAGCCCTCTTGTGTTTTTCCCTTCGTGTCGTTCAGGCGTTAGTTTTTTTAGTCCTGTATCGCAAAGTTGTTTACTTTAGGCTTCTGTTTTGACATACAGGTGTTGGCACGGCCAAAGAAAGAGGCTTCAAACATCTGGTAGGTTTTAGAGAGGGCTGACTAGCTGTGAATATCCTTCTGCGTCACACGGGCGCTAAGCAGTTGCTATGTTTCAGTTGGCACCGTCACTGGATTCAAGTGCTGAAAGAATGAACTAGAAACTTCCTCTGGAAAAGAGAACTTTCCTGCCCTAAATGTAATTTGAGAAGGTTTAGTGACTTGTGTTTTTTTACGGTTTGGCATCTTGTTATGTTTCTCTTGTTATCTGCTAGAGCTGCAGCGACATCGTGTGGTTCGTTATGTAACAGACGAACCCAGTGACCCCTCGAATTCATTGAGGCTTACTAGGAACTAATAAATTGAGTTAGTCATGCATCATAGCCTTTAATTAACGGTTGGCTTAGGATTGGTTTAGTTAGAAAATACAACTGTTGAAAATAATTTGATGTTATTCAGCCAGATATGATATTTATAGATTCATGCTTATGTAAGTGTATGTATGTGTGTGTGTGTGTGTGTGTCTCTCTGTGTGTGTACACAGGTTTATAAATATGTTTAGTATTACAAAAAAAAAAATACAAATACATGTAAAAATTTGACAAGAGTAACAGTTTCATGCTGTTATAAATATATTCAGTGATAACGTTAGGGATATGGATTAAGGATATTAATTATATCAACACTATATGTGACCCTGGAACACAAAACCAGTCATAATGGTTGTTTTTCTTTTTTTCTTTCATTCTCTTAAATTAAGATTTAAGCTTAATAAATAAGCTTTCCATTGATGTGTGGTTTGTTAGGATAGGACAATATTTGGCAGAGATACAACTATTTGAAAATCTGGAATTTGAGGATATTGAGAAAATCGCCTTTAAAGTTGTCCAAATAAAGTTCTTGCAATGCATATTACTAGTCAAAAATTAAGTTTTTATATATTTATGGTAGGAAATTTGCTAAATATCTTCATGGAACATGTTCTTTACTTAATATCCTGATGATTTTTGGCATAAAAGAAAAATCAATAATTTTGACCCATACAATGTATTGGTTATTGCTACAAATATACCAATGCTACTTAAGACTGGTTTTGTGGTCCAGGGTCACATATTGTGTTTTTTTTTTTATTTTTTTATTTTTTTTTTTTATTGTCGTCAGATACTTGATTTTTTTCAGCCAATATTGGATATTTAGTTGTTTCTGCTTATTTAGATTAGTGTTAGATCAAGATTAGTTATGCACTATTTCTATAATCTAGCACTAATTTAATGATGATGGATTATGGAAAATATTTAATTCTTTGAAGAGTGTTTTTCCTTAAAGGACACAATAATTATTGAGTACAAGGAATAATAGAATTGCTATTTACATTTGTGCATAAAATGAATTATTTATAATGGTTATTTCAAAGATTAATCAGTATCCCAGATGTCTATATTATTATAATCACTTACTTGTTTTTAGTATATTATTATATAATATATTATATAATATCTATTTATTTATTTTCAGTAGCAGATTTTAAAAGGAATATGTATCTATTTTTATATTTTGTATTGTAATGTTCGCTCAATTCATATATATATATATATATATATATATATATATATATATAAAATTGTCTGTTTAATTAGTTGTTGATCTTATTACTTATTTTTTTTTGTTTTGTTTTGTCTGGTTATCTGTATTACCAGGATTTCAGTATTGAAGTAGAACTGATCTTTAAATTATTATTATTTTTTAATTCTTTGTTATACCGTGGGGCCCAAAATTAATTGACATAAAATCTGAGATTTAAAATCTAGATTAGAAGTAATAATAATCAGTTTAACAATTTAGAAAATTGAAAATCAGAAATGTTGTGACTAATATTAACATAATACATCAAACATAGAATTTATCATAGACCTTCCTTATGTTGTGCTCTTTTTCCTTCAAGTCTACAAAATGTCCAGAAGATGGTGCCATAGACCAGTGTGAGTTCTAGGCCCTGCTGTTACTAAAAAGATGTTACTGTATCTGAGATCCACACGTTTTTGCCCGACATTGTGTTTGAGAAATTACTAAGCTTGTTAGCTGTAGTAGCATTAAACTCTTAAAGGAGGCTTTTAACTTATGAATTTCTCTTATCTAGAGAGATAATCTGTGTTTTTCTCTCAGCCTGTGAAGTTGTTGCCTGACCTGCATTCAGCAGTCATGTTTTCCTGTTGGTCTTTTATGACACAGAACAAATGTACTTTGTTGGATGATGTAATGGCACGCCTCAGTCATATGATACACTGTGTGTATATAATATATGCCATCTTTGTGCAATTTTCTGAGAAGACAATGGAATACAAGTTTCATTTTTGTGCTTTAACACATACATTGCTGGAAGTAAAAATACAGTTCACCTGGCATATCCAGGTGGTACTTTCAAGAATTCTTTTTCTTCCCAAAAAGAAAAGAAAAATAGATTATACTTTGCATAAGAAATAAATAAATAAATACAATTATTTCAAGCACGTTTGATGCTTACATTGCAGATTTGAGGCAGACTATAATTATAATTATATACATATGTTATTATTGTTGTTGTTATTATTATCCTGATCATCATTATTTATTTTTTCTTCACAAAAAAAAAAAAGTTTGCGAGCAAACAATAAATGGTCCCCCTGCTGTAATGGAGAAAAATTATTATAATGATATTATCTAAATTATGAAATACAATTGTAAGTACACATAATGGTTGCGTTAGTTATGTTGAACTTCTTTCCTCCAGATGTTAACTATTTTTGTTTTACACAGTATTGAAAACTTTAAAGGAAACGAGCTTAATTATAAAGTTAAGTTAAAAACCAACAATGATCCTCCTATAGGCTTTACTGTCTTTATGCAAAATTTTATGTCTTATTTTATCTTTTTTATTTTTTTTTAAATTATGGCCTGCACATTTTGCCCATTCACCCTCACCTCAGAACTAATTTAGTGCTATTTTATAAATTTACTTCCTTTTGTAATCAAATTGGTCTTTTTTGATCAAGTTTGATGTTTTCTGAGCATTAATGACCGTTTGATCAACAGAGTTTTAATTAAACGATTGAGGGCGAATGTTTAGATTTCACTGTTGTCCAGCAGAGGGTGAAGGGTATAATTATTTAATTATTTGATGTTAATTCAGTCCCACTCTTGCAGTATCACTCTTTCCTAATGGAACTGTCAGTCCATCAGAAATATGGAAAGGATACATAAAACCGATGAAAATGTTCAATATAAATTTATGGAGCTGTAAGTTTTTACTGGCCTCTAATGAATCACAGGTGACCCTATCGCCAGCTTATTCGGGGCTGCAGAAGACCGCTACTCACCGGACAAGCCATGTCTTTACAAAGTTTTCGTGATTTGTTTCTGATGGCTGTTTTGTCTAGTATCTAACAGACTTGTGTGAGTCACAGTTCGACCCCAACATCTCCCTTTGTGTCTCTCTCAGTGGGAGGCAGGACCACGTGTACTCTACCCCCTCGCACGAAAGTCAGTTGTTATAACTTCAACCAGCGGGCACTTTTATGGACCTTTGAACCGGTCTGCTGACCGCTATTTTATTCGCGTTGTAAAGTATCATGCTTTGTCCCTCTTTTTTGTTTTTTATTTCAGAGGTACTGACTCAACTGTAAGTTAAATGGACTGTTATGTAAAGCACTAGATGTCTTGCGTGTGTGTATATTAAAAAGAATACAAATTAAACAGAATTATACATTTATACATAAAAGCAAGTTATTATATGAAAGTATTTTATTAGATTATTTTAAATATTTTATATGTACATATAAAATAAAAGCAGAATATTCATATATAGCATTTACTATAGTATATACATGATATGCTAAAGAATAGTGTATTTCCAAAAAGCTGATATTATCATGTTACAATGTTCAAAAACACAGTGGTACATGCATTAGTAGTTTTATTTCAGTGTTTACACTTGAATAAAAGCCGTCATTTAGACAATCCCTCATACAAGTGTGTGTGTGTGTGTGGCAGATTTCCTGAAGCTATTTACACAGCCAGTGTGTTCCTACAATATCATTTTGCCGTAATCAGCTTTGAAACACGTTTGTGTAGGAAGTGAGAGAAAGAACGATTAGTGTATTTAATCAGTGTGATTTAATCCTGTCGTGCATTTGAAATAACGCACCTGGCTTCCATCAGTTAAAGACGTACACTGCATTTCTCTATATAAAGTTTTACAACCGTTTCAGAAAGAGCAAAGTGTGTTTGATGGATTGTGCAGTGTGCCCAAATTAAAAAGATCCTGAAATAAAATTGCAATTGCTGCCCTGAAGCTGTAACCAGCTATGACAATAAAAACGTCAGGGTTGGGTCAGTGTACAGTGATGATATTATGTTTCTTATCAGCTTCCAATAGATTTAGTGTGTCGCTGGTTATTCACAAATTTTCAAATGCACTAAAAAAAATCAATAACATGTTATTGTTATAATTCAGGTACCTAAAATGAATTTATACAAAAGTTATTGTGGAAAAAAAAGTGGACATATTTTAAAAAAAATAAAAATAAAAGATATTGTCTATGTTTAGCACGTTTTGGCATATTGTCATAAAAGAAAACGCTCTCGACTTTCAGTGTTGCGTTTGGTGCTTTATTACGTTATTGTTCCACCGTCTTTTCATTTTCAAGTTTTACATTAGATTCTTGTCATTTTATTCTTAAAACTGATATATAATTAAAATACAATTAATACACACTTTTGGGCCAAAAATGCTCACGTTGCTCTAAACATTTAACAGAACAGTTAACTTTTAAACAGTCAGTCTAACTATCCGTAACTTGCACAGACACACAAATTTCTCTTTCTATCCAAATGTTTTATGTGCCATGAAACAATTTTAATTGGTTTCAAATGACTAGAGAACTCATACACCTTAAATAAAACGTATGGTTTTATAATTCAGGAAAAAAGATATTAGTTCAGTTTGAACAATGTGCATTGAACATATGTTCACATTTAAGTTTTTTTTTTTTTTTTTTCTGTAAAAATATGTTCTAATCTGTACCATCTGTATAATCTCGTTTACATCCTGTAGTCCTTTAAAATATTTTTGGTAACACTCTACAGTAAGGTTAATTAGTTAACACTAGTTAGTTAACCTGAACTAAAAATAAACAATACACCTACAGCATTTATTAATCTTAGTTTGTTAATTTCAGCATTTACTAGTGCATTATTAAAATCACAAGTTGTGTTTGTTAACATTAGTTAATGCACTGTGAACTAACATGAACGACTGTATTTTTATTAACTAACATTAACAAAGATTATTAAATAGTACAATAAATGTATTGTTCATTGTTCGTTCATGTTAGTTAATACATTAACTAATGTTAACAAATTCTTAGTTCATGTTAACTAAAGTAGTTAACTAATGAACCTTACTACATTTAAGTAGTAACTAGATTTAAGGTTTCACTTGTTAACATAAATGAGTTAACATGAACTAACAATCAACAATGTTCAGTCTTTATTAGTCTTTGTTAATTTCAACATGTACCAGTATGTTTTTAAATCAAAATATTTGTTAACATTAAAACAGTAAGTAATTGTATTTCAATTTACTAGCATTAACCAATTTAATGGATGCTTTCATTTTTAGTTTATGTTAGTTAATGCATTATCTAATGTTAACAAATAAGTTTGTATTGTAAAGTATTATCCATTTTTCAGTTTGTCAGTTTCTGACATTATCTGCAGGCCGTTGTCTTATTTGTAGGAACATAAATTACGATATCTAGAAGATCTGGTTTGTGATTTTATTTATTTACTTTTTTTTGGAGGATATCCCCAAAAAAAGTATTAGTCTGAGTTTCCTAACTTCTGGGCATATGTTCAGTAAATTTGTCTGGATACACACACACACACACACAAACACACACACACGTACGTACATAACACACATTTTTAACCATTATCCACATTTTAAAACCCCCCACACAGTTTTTGGAACCTTTTGGGAACTTAAGTAAAATAAAATATACCAAATCCACACATGAACTGCATTGCCCAGGTGTACACAAATACACACTCACATGCACACAATGGCATTGTAATCATGCACATCATTCATGATTGTGGGCGGGATTGAAGTGTGAGTCAGATCTGTACCTGCTCAGGGCCGTGAAACCACACTCGAGACACACGAAAGGAAACGGCCAATTCATAGGGGTAATGTGACAGGTGTAAATGTGTGCAGACGTGCCTATTTATGTGTTAAAGGTGAAGCAGTGCTGATGTTCGGCACGAGATCTTCAGATCCCAGTATCCTTTTCTCTCTATTTTAATTCAGCATGTTTCGGATAAATATCCTCTTTGTTCTAAAACATGGACAATAGCTCTTTTTATATCTGGAGAAACTTGTTTGTGGGATGAATGAATGAAACGCAGGCGTTTTCATTGATTCATTTCTCTCATTCACCAGAAGGACAATGACGTGACACTCATCCCATGACTGCTGGCAAAACTAGCATCTTAGCCTGTGAGTTTAGCATAGATCTTGATTAGACAAAGACATTGGTCAACATTTTTGATTGATAAAGGGTCATATGAGACATTGCCAACTTCCTTAGAAAATGAATGTTGTTCGATCGCAGCAAATTTTTTTTATATGGTATGCAAGAAATATGTTCGAATCATCTGTGGCATCTGTATCATAGATTATAATCTCGTTCACATCCTGTAGTCCTTTTAAACATTTCTCAGTAACTACATTTAAGGTTTCACTTTTTAACATTGGTTAAATAACGGAGTTAACAATCAACAGTACTTTTACAACCTTTATTAAGCTTAATGTTAATTTAAACATTTACTGATGTTCTTTTTTAAATCAAGATTTGTGATAACAATTCATGTATTGACTAACATGAACAAACAATGAACAACACATTTATTAACGTTAGTTAATAAAAATAGTTGTTCATTGTTAGATCATGTTAGTTCACAGTGCATTAAGCAATGTTAACAATTGATTTTTAATAATGCTGTAATTAACATTAAGATTAATAAATGCTGTAGAAGTATTGTTCATTCTTAGTTCATGTTAGCTAAAGTAGTTAACAAATTTTCACTAAAGTGTTAGCATTTGTGGTAACTTTAAAAGAGTAAATAAATGTATTTCTATTAACTATCATGAACCAATTTTAATAGATGCTTTAAAAAGTGACCCATTGTTGGTTTGTTAGATAATGCATCTGATGTTAACAAATGAGACCTTATTGTAAAGAGTTATTCATTTTTCAGTTGCAGGTCTTGTTCTTTGTCAGTTTCTGACGTCACCTGCAGACTTTACATATTTGAAAGAACATTAACTCCAATATCTAGAGAGTCTGGTTTGTTGCAGTTTTGAATAGAACACTTGGCAGTTTTGTTTGTGATGAGGCCAATAAATTATGAATTAGAAAGGCGTTGGTGTTTGTGCCGCTTGATGTCTTTCTAGAGCGGGACACTCCCTACCCTCCTGACAGATCAAAACAAATTAGGACATAAATGGCTGGGCTTTTAATTGTTTAGAAATCTTCCGACCAGCCTGTGTCATCGGTGTTGTATGCAAGACCGAATGTGTCTGTAACCGGTCAATAAATGCACTTTTTGTTTCTTTTTATGCCAGGAATGGTCATCATAATTCTTTGAGGCCAGTCTGCCCAGCAGCCTCACCTCATTGTCCTTGGGCTGGACAGCATGTGTGTATGTGTTCCGGTGGCACTGCAGTGGGTGGAGGAACTAGAATGAGCTCATGTGGTTGAAAATCCCACATTGATAAATCATGGACTAACCCCCACGCTTGTACACACACCCTACCACACATTATTTCAACCCATGGGACGCTGTCTCATAGTCACCAAAACACCAAAACGCACACATACACACTGTCTCTCGCTCCAGATTGCAAAGTGAACAGTCTTCGTCACTGGCGATTGATCATGCCGTCCAAAGTGATTTGGATGATGTTTCCTACACACGTGAAAATGAGTTTCACAGAAGCTTTGTGGGTGCCACAGATGACGTAACTGATAGTCTAAAAGTGATCGTCCAGCAGCATAATGAAATCAAATCAAATTCATTTTGAAAATCTTCATGAAGGGATTGTTTGTTGATGTAATTGGTTGACATAATTCAAGGAATTATATATATTTCTTTTTTATTTATTAATGTGTACTTGACCTTCATGTGTTTTAAGTGTGTGTGTGTGTGTGTGTGTGTGTGTGCGTGGAACTCAAAAATTTCTAATAATTTTCAACAACAATTACAAAGAAATGGCAGGTAGCACATTGAAATCTGAAATACACACTGAAATATGATATATGAGTGTTATACGTGTGTGTGTGTGTGTATGTGTGTGCGCATAAATGTAAATAATCACTGCATTCCTCCTTTGATATATAACAAAATGATGTTTTGTCAGTTATTGTGTATTGTCTAATGTTATATTATCAACATAACTAATATTTTAACAGACTGATCCAGTTATAGTAAATATGTAATAAGTAAATAACATAATCATAAAATATATATTAAAAAATTGCTAATAATTTAACAATTACAAAGAAATAGCAAGTAACACATTGAATAAAATAAGAAATTTTGAAGTAAAAAAGTGAAATATGATGTCTAAGTGTTTTGTGTGTATATATATCTATATCTATATATATATATATATATATGTTTGTTTGTGTGTGTGTGTGTGTGTGTGTTTGATAATATTAAATAATGTAAATGTAAATAATCAATACATTACCCTTCTGAAATGTAACACAATGTTTTGTCAGTTGTGTATTGTCAATATAACAACTGTGTATTGTTATATTGTCAACATAATTCATATTTTAGCAGACTGATCCAGTTGTAGTAAAGATGTAATAATAAGTAAATAAGATAATCTTTAAATATAAAAAAAGAAAAAAAATTGGTGTAGAACTCAAAAATTGCTAATAATTTTCACCAACAATTACAAAAATAGCAAGTAGCACACTGAATTAAATATGAAATTTTGAAGTAAAAAACATTTTAAATATGATTTATTATTGATGTATTTTCTTGGACAGCATGCTATGTATACACACACACACACATTACTTTGAAATCCAACAAAATGATTGTCTGATGTTGTATTATCAGCATAATTCATATTTTAGCAGACTGATCCAGTTGTAGTAAGTATGTAAATAAAATTATATAAAAATGTATAAAAGGTTTTGAAAAATGTTTGTTTGTTTGTTTTGGACTGTTTTATAGGACAGCCAAGTTTAGACAGGAAAGCAGGGGTGTGAGAGGGGGAGTGGGAACGGGACATAACCCAAGTCGGACTCAAACCCGGGACACTGAGCCAACACCTCTTATGCATGAGCATGTGCACCGCAGCTATGACATTAAGTAATATTTTTCACTCGAATAAACAGGTATGTAAAGCATTATATAAAGCTAATTTGTTAATGACATGTTTGTTTTTCTTCTTATTACATGTCCCGTACAAGAAATTAGAAATTACACATGTGGTCGGGCATTTTCTTCTCCTGTTTCCTTCGTGATTAAAAACAAACATTAGAAAAAAACGACGGATGGGCTTAATACAGAAAGCGATCCGCAGATTAGTAATAATTCATCGCTTTCATTTTTCATAGCTAAACATCAGTTGAGCCCAGCAGTTAGAGAACAGCCGTTTGCCAGTTCACAGATCATAAGGGAGGGTTGCCAGACCCCAGGTCCTTCCCTCCCATGTGGTGAAATTGGCTGCATCTTTCCTCTGTTTGAATGTGTGTACACTTTACTAGTGATCTCGTGTGTCTTTATTGCACGGCCCCGGTTTCTGTGGGCCGCCACAAGAATGTCCGCTATTTTCTTTCCATTATCCCATGGCTTAGGCCTCTGGACCGGTGTTTGGTGCAGACGGGCTATTGTGGAAAAAAAGACAAGTATTAGGCCATTTTATAGACTTCACAGCTGCTGACATAATTCAACAGTTCTTTTTTTTCCGCTGTGGAACATCAGGGAGGCTAAACGGCTCCCTGTGTGGAGGCCGTTATCCGTACACCCCTCTTGTCTCTTTTTTTTCCCTCTCACATCTTCTCTCATTCACTCCCCTTTTTATTCACTCATCTCCTCCTCTTCCCCTCCTCTTGTCTTGTTATTGCTAGACGATTACAAACTCCCACTCAAATTAAGAGCCAAGTGCCCAGTTCTCAATTTAATCTGTTACCTATAAATGAGTCTTTTCTTGTCACCGAGGTGGGAAACATTTGTTTAGACATGCGTTTTATTTGTAAAATATATTCTTTGAGAATATGTTTAAATGTCCTTGATAAAGAAGATACATTTACAAAATGGTGTAAGTTGATTTTGCAGTGGTTCTGTTTCATGTTTATTATTATGCATGTCATTTTTAGCATGTAATATATTCAGAGAAGTTTGTTTATCACACACACACACACAAGTTAAAAAGATGAAACGGTGACCATTTACTGCAACTACAATATATTTAAAAATGCTGGGTTAAATACGACTGGGTTAAATGTTTCACCCAACCCTCTGGGTAGTTTTATTTAACTCAACTATTGTTTAGAAATTACTATATGGCTGGCTTAAAATGACCCCCCCCCC